>JAIUZE010011330.1:0-55977 GCA_022085475.1 Heliosperma pusillum | reverse complement strand
ATCTTTAACGAGTATATGTTCACCACTGATAGCGTTTGCGTCACTGACTTGGGCCTTTTGATACCAAGCCGGGGGCATGGCTGCCTAATTGCTTCCACTTTGGGAATGGAGGCAGCTTAAGTACTAGCCATCTCTGCTTAGGGGGTCGCCTAGTAGAGTTTCTCATGTACGGTTATGTCATGGGACGAGGAATGGGTTAGCTGTTGTCACTAGGTCTGATCAGTCTAGGGCTAGGATGTTTTTCCTACCTTGTGGTGTAGATTCGAGTTACAGAAGTCGACTATTGACTGGACTAAGAACTTATGCCTGTTTCTAGAAGTATTGGGTCTTCATGTTTGATATTCTATGAATCTTAGAAGGGAGATGCAAGCCGGCTAAGGTTGATAGAGTGTGGATTCCGTTGTTAACTGATTCACATTATTTAGGTGTTATTAGGGTTTGAGTGTATCACGGCCATGTTTCAGAGAGGAACCTCTGAGCTAGCATACCAGCTTCCCTACCTTGTGTTATAGTTTATTATCGGATTCACATGATAGCTTTCATATGCTAGGTTATATGTTAGTTAATTGTTTCATAACATGAAAAGCATATCATATATGTTAAGGTTTTTGTATTTTCCATATACATTGCTTTTATGTTATTCATGTTTAATTAAACTCGACATTTCGTGGCTGGGAGAACTCGGAGTTACTCCCCACTGACTGTGGCTTCCGTGTTTATATTTAATGCGGTTGGCAGGTTTGTGATGCATACTTGGGTACATTGACGAGCTAGCGAGTGAAGTATTACCTTGGACCTATATTCGGTTCTTAGGATTGTATATTATTATACACTCTTTATTTCCGTATTTATACGGGAGATATGTCTCCCGTTTCAGATACTTCTTATGTATAATATTATTTCCTTTTTGTTATGAACCTTTTTCTTTAAGACACCTTTGTTATGATGAATATATTTAATAGTAGGTTCCGGTTTTAAAATTTACTGATTTTCACTAATGTGAACCTATTAGAAATGTATTCTCATCTTTTATTTATTTAAATTACTTGTTTATCTTTCCGCAAATTTGAGGGTGTCACAATTATTATTGTAATTTCAAAATAAAATGTAATTTCGATTATATAAATTTGAATTTATAAAACTTTTAGACAAGTTTATGTGATTTTAGTCTTTTTACGAGTGTAACTTCAGTCATTAGGAGTGTGTAACTTTAACCCTTATTTGTGTAAATTTAAACAAAAAACTGATTTCGACTGAATATAACTTAAGTTTTTACGAGTAAAACTTCAATCATTATTTGTGTAACTTTAACTCGAAAGATGATTTAATTTTAGCATTTTTATGACTGTAACTTTAACCTTTATTAGTGAAACTTCAATTATTATTTGTGTAACTTTAATCATTTATAGCGTAACTTTAAGCTTCAGTCTTTCCTAGTGTAACTTCAGTCCAAACTAGTGTAATTTCAGTCCAAAATAGTGTAACTTCGCAGTCAATATATGTGTAACTTCAGTTATTATATGTGTAACTTCAGTTATTATATAACTTCAGTCAATATATGTGTAACTTCAGTCAATATATGTGTAACTTCAGTGAAATAACAGCACTAACCACAAACAAAAAATAGATGGTGGTTTTGAGATCTGAAAAAAAAACAGCAACATAATTTTTTTGGAAAAAGACGAGATTTTGAAAAAATTAATCAAAAGCATAGCATTTTCAAATCTGAAAAAAAAATTAGAAATTGAAATTTGAAATGTGTGACCCTTGGTTCATAAATGTGTAACTTTAGTAGGTAGTAATGTAACTTCAAACACCACCAACAAAACAAAAAATATTATTGTATAACTTTATTCATTTATTGTGTAACTTTAACCATTTATAAGGTAACTTTAATACTTTATAGTGTAAATATATACTAAACAATGAGATCTAAATATAAGAAATTTAAATTTATGTAACTAAAAAAAACAGATCTAAACATAAAAAAAACAAGAAATAGAAAAAAAAACAAGAAAAAAAAAAACAAAACTAAAGAAAAACCAAAAATTTTAAAAGACATAACAAAAAAACGAGATTTGAGAATAAATAAACAAAAAAAAACCACCATCAACAAAAAAAACGAGATGTAATTTTAAAAAAAATGGTTTTTTTTTTCTGTTTTTTCCAGATCTGAACTATGGTGGTGGTTGTGTGGTGGGGTTGTTCTTGGTGTTTGGAAAAGGGGAGAAGGAGCCGGCGTGGGTTGTTGTTGTTTGTGGTTTGGTGTTGTGGGTTGTTGTTGTTGGTGGAGGCGGCGGGACTGGTGGCGGCGGCGGGACTGGAGTTGTTTCGGCGTGTGGCAGTGTTTCGGCGGTGGAGTGTTTCGGTGATGGTGGTGTCTCGGTGGTTGTGTATGGTGGTGGAGGTATTTTGGTGGTGGTGGTAACTGGTAGAAGAGGAGGAGGTTGGCAGGTGGAGGGAGCGGCATATGGGTCAGGTTGTGGCGGCCGGAAGTTTCTGTGGGGCCCGGTGAAGGTGGGTGAGTGAGGGAGAGGTGGGATTTTTTGGGTTTTTTTTGTTTGTGATTTTTATTTGAGAGAATTGATGAGAGATAAGAGAGGTAGAGAGAGAGTTGGGGATGTGAAAATGAGAGAAATGGAGTGAAGAAAAGGTATAAGTATTAGGGTTTGGAAGATGATGGATTGGGTGTGTCTCACAATCTTGGCCCTTCATTTTGTTATAATCCTAGCCCCTCATCCATTTGATTCAAGGGCTTGGATGAGGACTCATGGACTCAATGTTTAGAAGTGGACTTACACGATCTCTTATATATATATATATATATATATATATATATATATAGAATTAGGATCACATGAGTCCACCCTAAATATTTGAGTCCATGAGTCCTAATATCAACCATTAGATCAAAGAAAATCCAATGGCTGAGATTACACAGAACATAGTAAGGGTATTTCTGTCATTCCACATCTTTACTATATAACCCTTGTGTCACAGCCATCAGATCATTCTAATACATTCTGTTTCTCTCTCTAAAATTTATTGACCTAATTCTCTTTCTTCTACATAATTCTATGCGTGATGTTGTTCATTCTTCTCCTATAATTACTTTTTTCTTCAACCAGTTCTTCTCTAATTCCATCTAATGGCCTAATTTTTCATAATTTGATTATTTATAATGTCAGGTATCATTTTTTTATCACGATTTTAATTTCCTGCGTTTATATTGTTTTCATCGTTTTTTCAATTGATTTCGTTAATATGTGTTGTTTTCGTATTATTATTGTAGATCTTACTTTTATTATCTGTATTTTATTTATTTAGTCGAGTGTATTTGAGTAGGTAATGTATTATAATCATGTCATTTTTGTTTTTACCGCTTTAATTCGATTATCGCTGCTACTTTTATACTTGAATGCTTGATCATGATCTTGTTTATGTATTTTTTTTCGTATTTTAATAGTCGTGTTATCGTTTATTAATTTATTCTATGATTTTTTTGTGATGTTTGACAATTTCTGTTATTGTTAATCTAACTAATGTAAATTAATATCACGTCTTTAGCATTTTTTTTTCGTTCTTTTCCTGTTTTACTCAAGTTTTTTAAATATCTGTTATTTCTAGATCTAATTAATCTAAATTAGTATCACACAATATAGCTGATAGTATCACATATTGAAATATAATGTCATACATGATTGTTTTA
Organism: Heliosperma pusillum; assembly: GCA_022085475.1. Taxonomy (NCBI): domain Eukaryota; kingdom Viridiplantae; phylum Streptophyta; class Magnoliopsida; order Caryophyllales; family Caryophyllaceae; genus Heliosperma; species Heliosperma pusillum. The sequence goes on along the minus strand of JAIUZE010011330.1, from coordinate 52,268 downwards.
CTTAATTTAAATAGTATCACAAACGATTCTCAACAATATCACTGTATGAATTACATTTTAATGCACTTCCTTTTCCCATTCTAGAGCATGCTCCATCACAGCAATCAATGGATATCGTCTCCAGGTTAGTCAGTTTCCTTACAACATTCATTTATGTTTCTTACTTTTTATACCTTTTGTATTTTCTTTTGTCATGGTAAACAACTGGCACATCAGGATGAGATAATATTTTGCACTTTGTTTTCCTTTTTGCAGATTTCTTCGCTTTGGGGAGGTTGCTTAAAAGTATGTGGTTAGGATGACGAAGTCTACAGTATATCATCAATTGAGGAAATCATATTTTTTTTTAATTCATTTCTTGTATAAAAACAAATTTGTTTTATTCTTAGATATTGTTCTAAGCGGCTATAAATTTGTATCTTTTTCCATTTTTAAGTTGTCATAGAAATATCATAGTAAGATATTATAGTTGTATCAGGATTTGCAATTTTTTATGTTATTAAATAAACAATCATACGATTTTTAACGTATTTCATTTTTTTGGTAAACAATAACACACGATTGTTAAACAATATCACAAGTTGTATTAAAAAATATCACACCCGATTAGAAACAATATCACCTTTCATTACAATACATCAATTGACTTTGAGAACAATATATAGCACTAGTGGTTTAACAATATCACTAGATGTCGCAAACAATAGCACACTGTATAAGAAACAATATCAAATGATTTGGTAAACCATACCACACTACTGGCCTTAACGATTAAATACCTAATTAGAAACAGTAACTCCTTTCATGACACAATATCAATTGACCTGAGAACAATATCACACTATTGGTTTAACAATATCAATAGATATCACAAACAATATTACACTTTATAAGAAACAATATCAAATTATTTGGTAAACAATACCACACTAGAAGCTTAACAATATCACAGATTTGATGAAAAATATCACACTTCAGCCAAAACAATGTCACATTAGAAAGGAAACTTCTAATCCTTCAACTTTCTGTTATTCAAACACAATATCACTACATATGAGATAAAATATCATTGCTTCTCCTAAACAGTATCACAAAATACCAGCAGCAATATTAGTTAAATCACAACTATATTCGATAAATATCCTTCCAAGATTACACCAATCATTATTGCATATTCAGTAAAAGTCTCCCCATCATCCCCATGCTTATCTTCGCTGCCATTGTCGTTGTTCAAGTTAGTAACATCATTAAATTCCTCATCTTTTTCTTTATCAGCGCAATCCAAATTCCTCCGTATTTCTTGATCAAATCTTTTTACTGAATTTCAACATCTGTGTCCAAATATCAAATGACGGTAGCCCTTGCTTTTCATTCTTCTTCTCATAAAATACTAGTTAATCTTGAAAAAAAATTGATGATTAAGTAGCATTATTAATCTTCAGATTTAATATCAAGCACACAAACAAATGTATATCAACATTACTTGTTTAAGTGAACATTATGAAGGATCAATTTTTCATTTTCAACTACATTGTTAAACAAATTCAATTTTTACATTATGAAACCCTAACTTTCACGATTATACAATGTTAAACCCTAATTTTCTCAAGTAGCAGTAATATTCGTATTCAATATCACGTTATGCAAACAAAAGTATCAGAATCATTGAAAAACAATATCACATTTTCAAAGATTATTTATTCCTATGAACTTTCAGTATCATAACCAACATGTATATCGTCACTACTCATTAACTGAACGCCTACGATCAATTTCTCAATTAATTTGTCAAACAAATTGAATTTTATAATATGAAACCCTAATTTTCACAAATAAGCAATATTAAACCCTAATTTTCGTGATTAAATAAACTAAATAAAGTATCTAATAAACAACTACAACTACAATAGTTGATATGAATTGAAGAATATGTCGATTTAATCACCCAAAACTGTATGAAATCATGTATGAGTAAAATATGTAGAAATTGAAAGCAAAAAGATGAATATACCAAAAATCACTCAACAATATGTTCAATCACTCGATATTGTTTAAATTCTTCTCATTCACCATAAAAGCAATAATTTCTAACAGTATGGACATTCATAAACAATGTAATAGTACCGAAATTTAACTGAAATCGCATAATAAAAATAAAAACAGCAAAATTGAATTTACCACAACGATTTTGGAGAGAAATCAACGTAGATTATACAATGTAGTTGTAATCTAGTTGAAATGGAGTTGAAATATTATGATTTCAGCAAGTTTTTAGATAGATTTTAGTGAGATTTTGTTTGTTAATGTTTCAGTTGAAACTTTTGGAGAGAGAAAGGGGGATACGTGGGAAATAAGCCAAATTTGTTAGCTTAATTTAGGCGCCTACGTGTCATCATCACAACCCTCTATTTTTCTTTTATCAACGGCTGTTATTTGGACTCATGGACTCAAATATATAGGTGGACTCACCGGATCCCGCCTCTCTGTATATATATATATATAGGCAAGTTCTAATAAGTCCACCTTCAAAATTGAGTCCATGAGTCCTAATCTTGGCCATTGGATGAAGAGGATGGAGGGACAAGATTAGAACAAGATGAAAGGCTAAGATTAAAATAAAAATGGAAGGCCAAGATTAGAACAAAATGAAGGGACAAGATTAGAACTAAATGAGTGGGTTTTAAAGACTCTCACCTTCATTAGGAGTGTAACTTCAATCATTATTTTTGTAATTTTAAGCTAAAACATAATTTTGACTATATAAATTTGAATTTATGTAACTTTAAGACAAGTTTATGTGATTTTAGCCTTTTTATGAGTATAACTTCAGTCATTACGAGTGTAACTCTAACCTTTTTTTGTATAACTTTAAAACAAAATGTGATTACGACTATATAAATTTGAATTTATGTAACTTTACCACAAGTTTATGTGACTTTTTCCTTTTTATGATAATAATTTTAGTCGTTAAGAGTGTAACTTCAACAATTATTTTTGTAACTTCAAACTAAAGTGTGATTTTAATTATATAAATTTTAATAATTTATTTAACTTTAAGACAAGTTTATGTGGTTTTGACATTTTTATGAATGTAACTACAATCATTACGACTGTAACTTTAACACTTATTTGTGTAACTTTAACTCAAAATATGATTTAATTTTAGTATTTTTGCATGTGTAACTTTAAGCTTTATTAGTGAACTTTCATTCATTATTTGTGAAAGTTTAGTCAATAATAGTGTAACTTTATAATAAAATGGTGACTTTAGTTTTTTCTTGTGTTACTTCAGTCCATAATAATGTAATTTCAGTCCATACTAATGTAATTTCAGTTATAAACCTATTAAATAATGTAACTTCAGTCCCTACTTATGTAACTTTAGTTATAAACCTATTAAATGACGTAACTTTAGTAGATCATAGTGTAACTTTAGTAGATCATAGTGTAACTTTAGTCCGGAATGGGGTAACTTGAGTTTAGATCTAAAAAAATCAACCAAACACCGACAAATAAAATCAACCAAAAACCAACAAAAAAAATCAACCAAAAACCAACAAAAAAAATCAACCAAACACCAAAAAAAAAAAGAACCAAAAACAAAAAAATCAACCAAACACCAACAAAAAAAATCAACCAAACACCAACAAAAAAAAGAACCAAAAAATAAAAATAAAACGAGATTAAAAAAAAAAAGATAAACTGAAAATAAACAAACTAAATCTAGAAACAAAGAATATAAAATGAAAAAATTAGATCTAAAAGAAAAATAAAAAAACATAACAAATCTATTAAATGATGTAACTTTAAAACATCATTGTGTAACTTTAGTTATAAACCTGTTAAATGATGTAACTTTAGTAGATCATTGTGTAACTTTAGTCCGGAATGGTGTAACTTTAGTTTAGATCTAAAAAAAATAAACCAAACACCAACAAAAAAAAAATAAACCAAACACCAACAAAAAAAATCAACAACAAAAAAACAGAACCAAAAAAAAAACGGGATCTAGAATAAAAGGAAAATGATAAATACAACCCTTAGGGCTGTCTTTAAGAAGCTAAAAGAGGAAATATTCACTTAATATTGTCATTAATTGCATAAGTAGTTGTGCAATTTTGACATCATTTCCTATATTAATGCCATATATAGAAGTTTTTAACTCCTTAAATACAACCCTAAGGGCTGTATTTAACATTATCGATAAAAAAATAGAAAATCAAAAGAAATAAAAAAAAATTAAAAAAATTAAAAAATATAACAAATCTGAAAAATAAAAAACGAGATTTGAAATAGTGGTAGTTTTTAACCTTTTTTCAGATCTAAAACGAGATTAAAAAAATTTGATGATAAAATTAAAAAAAAAAAAAAAAAAAAAAAAAAAAAAAAAAAAAAAAAAAAAAAAAAAAAAAAACAAGAAGACGAGAGGACGGCGGGGGAAGAGGGGAGACGACGGAGGAGAGGAGGGAATGAGGGGAGACAACGGCGGGGGACGAAGGCGGGGAGACGACGGCAGGGACGGCAGGGAGACGACGGCGGGGGACGGCGGCGATGGAGGAGGGAATGAGGGGTGGCTGGTGAGGAGTGACGGTGGAGGAGTGGTGGAAGAGGAGTGGCGGCAGTGGAGGCTCGGTGGTGGAGGACAGCGGCGGCGTTGAAGATGGCGGCGGAAGGAGGACAGTGGAGGAGAAGGAGGAAGGTGGAGAGGAGGACGGTGCGGCGGTGAAGGTGGCGGTGTAGGGAGGAGGAGGTGGCGGGTGGGCCGTGGGGTAGTTTTTTTTTAGGATTTTTTTGATTTTTTTTTAGAGGATATAGAGAGAGAAGGGAGGTAGAAAGATAATGAGAGGATGTGAAAATGAAGAAAAAGAGTGAAAAATGGGTATTTATATTAGGGTTTAAAGAAGATGGATTGTGTGTGTCTCACAATCTTGACCCTCCATTTTGTTTTAATCCTAGCCATTCATCCTCTTGATCTAATGGCTTGGATTAGGACTCAAGGACTCAAAAGAGAAGGAGGGACTCATTTGAACTCATTTGGAGGAAGAGGAGGCAGCAGGGGGAGGCGGCGGCAACAAGGGGGAGGCGGCGGCACCAAGGGCGAGGCGGCGGCACCAAAGGGGAGGCGGCAAAAAAGAGCGGCGGCACGAACGGAGTCCATCTCAAAAGAGTGAGTCCATGAGTCCTCATCCAAGCCCTTGAATCAAATAGATGAGGGGCTAGGATTAAAAGAAAATGGAGGGTCAAGATTGTGAGACACACACAATCCATTCTCTTTCAAACCCTAATATAAATATCCTTTCATCCATCAATTTTTCTCATTTTAACATTAAACCACTCTCTCTCTCTACCTCCCTTCTCTCACTACAATCCTTTAAAATCATCTCACAAAAAAACTCTAAAAAAAAAACCATACCCCTCACCTGCCGCCCTCTCCTCCACCATCCTCCTCCCCTCCAACTTCCCTGCCACCGCCATGCCCCCATCGCCAAGCCCGCCTCCACCACCTTCTTCTCCTTCCTCCACCACAAACAAACCACTACCTCCTTCTCCTTCCACCACCACCACCACAAACAAATACTGGTGGCGTTGGCTCCGTTCGTGCCGCCGCTCTTTCCTGCCGCCTCCCCTTTGGTGCCGCCGCCTCGCCCTTGGTGCCGCCGCCTCCCCCTTGTTGCCGCCGCCTCCCCCTGCTGTCTCCTCTTCCTCCAAACACCACTAACAACAACCACACCATACTACCACCACTATATTTCAGATCTGAAAAAAAAAAAAAAAAAACAATTTTTTTTAATTAGATCTCGACTTTTTGGTTTTGTTGATGGTGATTTTTTTTCTTTTTCTTTCCCAAAACTCGTTTTTCTTATCATGTTTTTTGTAAGATAATTTTAATTTTCCAAATTTCTTATGTTTTCTAATCTTTTTAATTTTCCAAATTTCTAAACATTTTTTTTAATTAGATCTACTATTATTTTTACTTTTTATGTCTATTATGTTATTGACTAAAGTTATGTTTGCTATTATTTTTTTTTAAAATTTAGATATCATGTGATTTTTTTTATTATTAAGAACTGAAGTTACATTATTAAGTATTGAAGTTACAATGTCAAGGAATGGAGATATAAAGACTGAACTTCCGCTATTAAGTCTTGAAGTTACACTTTTAAGTGTTGAAGTTACACTTTTAAGGCTTGAAGTTACACTTTTAAGGCTTGAAGTTACACTTTTGATTAAAGTACTGAAGTGATACTATTAAGTACTGAAGTGACACTATTAAGTACTAAAGTGACACATTTATGGACTAAAGTGACACATTCCAAATTTTGTTGATGGTGATTTTTTCTTTATTTATTTTCTCTCAAATCTTATTTTTTTGTTATGTTTTTTTTAAGATATTGTTTTAATTTTTGAAATATATGTTATTTTTAGATCTCCCTTTTTATTTTTTAAATTTATGTTGTTTGTTACTTTTTTATTTTTCAGATCTCAAAACTATCCTCTTTTTTTATTTTTTTTATTTTTCAAATTTCTTATGTTTTTTTATTTATTTTAGATCTCGTTTTTTTTATGTACTGAAGTTACACTTTTATGTACTGAAATTACACTTTTATGTACTGAAGTTACACTTTTATGTACTGAAGTTACACTTTTTTTATGTACTGAAGTTACACTTTTATGTACTGAAGTTACACTATTAAGAATTGAAGTTACACTATTTTGTACTGTCTTTATAAAGACTAAAGTTACACTATTAGGGACTGAAGTTACATTATTAGGGACTGAAGTGACACAATTAAGGCTTGAAGTGACACTTTTAAGGACTGTAATTCAACTGTTTAAAAATGAAGTTACACTATTAAAAATTGAAGTTACACTTAGTAAGGACTAAAGTTACCTAAACTTTACTTAAAGTTACTATAAAATATTGAAATTAAAGTATCATATAAATTGTAAAATTTGTATAGTAGAAATCACATATTGGGTTAAAGTAACACAAATATTGGTTGAAGTTACGCTCGTAATGACTGAAGTTACGCTCATAAAAATGCTAAAATCACAAAAAAGTGTTTTAAGTTACATAAATTCAAATTTGTATAATCGAAATAACATATTAGGTTAAAGTTACACAAATAATGGTTGAAGTGACACTCGTAATGACTGAACTTACACTCATAAAAATGCTAAAATTACAAAAATTTGTCTTAAAGTTACATAATCTTAAATTTGTATAGACGAAAGCACATTTTTGTTTAAAGTTACACAAATAAGGGTTGAAGTTACACTCATAAGGATTGAAGTTACTGCAACAGGAGTTCAATGCCAAGCTCAAAGACAAGACCAACCAAACCATGATCAGTCCAACCATGATCCAATACCAACCTTACCCTATGCAAAAAGCTATCTTAATGCTTTGTATAGTCCAGGCCCAAGCCAACAAGCCATGACACGAGCCAGTGGTAGCCATGATACGAGCCAGAGCCAACCAAGACACAAAACAGACTCACAAAACAAGCCAACAAAACCTCAGAAAATTCAGCCAGCAGCAGTGCCTTGGGGAGGGTCTCAGGGCAACTTCCAAGCTTAGGGACTCCAAACCAACTATGGGGCATGGTACTAGGGAGGGTCTACTACCTTTTTTTTTAGGGAACCTTCATCAGAAAACGCCAGGAACACCTCTCAAAACATAACCCAAGTTCACCTATCCAGTTACAGCCTTACATGGAGCAGTTCAGCTGTCATTGTCAAATCTTCCTCTTTTGGCCAAGCAAACTCAAGGGACTTTATGCTCAACCTTAAAGGATCAACACTACTTCAGTTTGGTCCAAAACACCAAGCTAAAGTCCACCCTGTATCATATAAAAAGCAGTAGCAAGGCAACAAGGAAGCTGTCACTATCAAAACTATTTCTTTTGTTTAGTTTACTTTATTTCAGTTATGTAGCTGTTATTTTGTCTTTGTATGTAAGTCAATGTTGGCCCTAGATGTAGTTGGACGTATGAGATGTAATCTCCTTGCCTATATAAGGCCATTTCCTAATGAATGAAAGGCAGATTAGAAGTAAACACAAAAACTAAAACCTTGTTTCTGTTTAGCATCTCTTGGCTGTGTGCTTGAGAACACCTTCCTTTGCTGTGTGCTTGGAAGAGAGTCTGGGTCCTTAGCTGTGTGCTGGGATTGAGTCTCAACCCTCAACCATTGGCTTTTGTGCTTTGGTTAAGGTTCTATCAGTTTTCATTGGCATTCAGTCAAGTAAAACAGAGCATATTGAGAGTGTTTTAACCTTAGCTTATATTGTCTTAAATTGTCTACTTTCTTAATAACTTCAGTGCAAATTGGTTATCAGGGCTTTGGTTTGTGAGTTCATCTACCTAGCTACATTAAAAATACAAAATCCAACCATGAGTGAAGAGAGAATCACAGGTCTTGAAAACACAGTTCAAGGTCTTGTTAGAACTGTAATGGAGGTCTCTAGATCTGTCAATGAACTCCTTGAGGGCCAACAGAACAATGATACAAGGGGAGGCAGATGTCGAGGAAGAGGAGCACCTTTCCCACAAGGTGGAGGAAGGAGGAGACAACCTGTAGATCAGTTTGAAATGTCAGATTCAGATGGCTCAGATCACAGTCTTCTCAGACATCAAGACAAAGACATAAAGGTAGAGATCCCTGACTTTCTAGGTAGCTTGAACCCTGATGATTTCCTATATTGGCTAAGGTCTGTAGAAAGAGTCTTTGAGTTTAAAGGATACACTGATAGAAAGTCTTTTAAGGTTGCTATCATGAAACTAAAAGGCTATGCCTCACTGTGGTATGAAAACATGAAAACCTTGAGGGTTAGAGAAGGGAAAGAACCTGTTAAGTCATGGCTCAAACTGAAAAAGAAAATGAGGGCTAAGTTTGTCTCTAGGAACTACACTCAGGATATGTTCATTAAGCTTACTCACCTAAAGCAAGACCAAAGACCTGTAGAGTCTTATCTAAGGGACTTTGAACAACTCACACTGCAATGTGAGGTTGTTGAGAAGTCTGAGCAAAAGATAGCAAGGTTCTTAGAAGGCTTGGATGAGAGGATAGCTAGTAAAGTCAGGTTGCAAAATATATACTCCTTTGAAGAAGCTGTCAACTTGTCCTTAAGAGTAGAAAAGTTGGGGAAAGGGAAAGCCAGTGCCTCTAAAACACCTGCTAGAACCCCTACCTACAAATCTTTTGTAGGAATCAAGATGGGAGAACATGTGGCTCCTACTAAGGCTCCTTTCAACCCTGATAAAGGCAAGGCTGTTGAGGCAGGCCAAAGGAAGACTACCCCTCTCAAAAAGTGTTTTCAATGTCAAGGATATGGACATTTTGCTAGAGAATGTCCTTCTAAAAGAGCCCTGAGCACCCTAGAAATAATTCATTGGGGAGATGATGAAGTGTTGGTCTGTGATGATGAGATGGAAGAGCCTGAGGTAGAGGCTAGTGAGGAATTGATAGAGCCTGATGCTGGGTTAAGCCTGGTAACATGGAGGGTAATGCACACACAACCCCAACCCTTAGAAGAAGATCAAAGACACCAGATCTTTAGAACTAGGTGCACCATAAAAGGGAGGGTGTGTAATCTGATTATAGATGGAGGTAGTTGCACCAATGTAGCCTCTAAAACACTGGTGGATAAGCTAACATTGCCCACCAAAGACCACCCTCAACCTTACAAGCTTAGGTGGCTGAACAAGGGGGCTGAAGTTAAGGTAGATCAACAGTGTGTTGTTCCTTTTTCTATTGGTAAAGGATATGCTGATGAGGCCTTGTGTGATGTGTTGCCTATGGATGCTTGTCACCTCCTATTAGGGAGGCCTTGGGAGTTTGATAGGGATGCTGTCCATCAGGGAAGGGACAATACTTACTCCTTCAGGTTTGGGAAAAAGAAAATCATCTTAGCTCCTTTACCCCCTATCCTGAAAGGGAACCCTCCACTTTTAACTGAAGTTGCTAAGGAAGTTCTGCTATTAAGTGAATCAGAAATGGAGCAAGAGTTAAATGATCTTAGGCTAGTCTATGTCCTCCTCACCAAGGAAGTAGGGGAAGGTTCTAACCAGGTGCCTAAGGAGGTACAAGCTTTGCTGAAAGCCTATGAGGATGTTTTCCCTGCTGAACTACCTAGTGGATTAACCCCACTAAGGGGAATTGAGCACCACATTGATCTGGTACCTGGGGCTGTCCTTCCAAACAAGCCAGCTTATAGAAGTGACCCCATGGCAACTCAAGAGCTGCAATCTCAAGTGGGAGAGTTGCTTAGCAAAGGGTATGTCAAGGAGTCTCTTAGCCCCTGTGCTGTACCAGCATTGATAGTGCCTAAGAAGGATGGAGCTTGGAGGATGTGTATAGATAGCAGAGCAATTAACAACATCACCATTAAGTATAGGTTCCCTATACCTAGATTCAATGACATTTTGGATGAGCTTAGTGGGGCTCAAGTGTTCACCAAGATTGATCTAAGACAAGGGTATCATCAAGTAAGGATTAGAGCTGGAGATGAGTGGAAGACTGCTTTCAAGACCAAACATGGGCTGTATGAATGGCTAGTAATGCCATTTGGGCTCTCCAATGCCCCTAGCACCTTCATGAGGCTCATGACAGAAGTATTAAGGCCTTACTTGGGAAAATTCATTGTGGTATACTTTGATGACATTCTAGTCTACACTTCAAGCAAGAAGGAACACCTACAACAGCTGAACTTACTTTGTGAGGTTCTCAGGGAGAATAAGTTATATGGTAAGCTAGAGAAGTGCACTTTCATGCAACCTGAGGTTCATTTCCTTAGGTTCATCATCTCAAAGGATAGGGTAGCTGTTGATCCTGAGAAAGTTAAGGCAATCAGGGATTGGCCCACCCCTAAGACAGTAACAGAGGTCAGGAGTTTCCATGGGTTGGCATCCTTCTATAGAAGGTTCATTCAGGGGTTCAGCTCTATCATGGCTCCCATCACAGAATGCATGAAGAAAGGGGAGTTCACTTGGGGAGAAAAGGCAGAGAAGTCCTTCAATACCATTAAGGATCTGTTGTGGAGATCCCCTATACTAGGCTTACCTGACTTTAACAAACTGTTTGAAGTAGAGTGTGATGCAAGTGGGTTAGGAGTTGGGACAGTACTGGTTCAAGAGAAGAGGCCCATAGCCTATTTCAGTGAGAAACTAAGTGGGGCAAGGTTGAATTACTCTACCTATGACAAAGAGTTTTATGCCATAGTGAGAGCTCTGAATCATTGGGGGCATTACCTAAAACCTAAGCCTTTTGTGCTACATTCAGACCATGAGGCCTTGAAGTTCATCAATGGTCAACACAAACTCAACCCCAGGCATGCCAAGTGGGTAGAATTCCTGCAATCCTTCTCCTTTTCAAGCAAGAACATAGAAGGAAAGAACAATGTAGTGGCTGATGCTCTTTCTAGGAGATCTGTGATGTTGTCATTCATGGAGCAAAGGGTCCTAGGCTTTGAGTTCATGAAGGAACTCTACATGGAAGATCCAGACTTCAAGGAGGAGTGGGAAGTGTATAAAGAAGGAAAACTCAAGAAGGGGAGCAAATACTTGACACAGAATGGGTTCCTCTTCCAAGGAAACAAACTATGCATACCTAGAGGTCCTTACAGAGGGTTACTAGTCAAGGAGGTCCATTGCAATGGGCTTGCAGGGCACTTTGGGGTACAAAAGACCTATGAGATATTGCATGAGCAGTTCTATTGGCCCAAGATGCTAGGAGATGTGCAGGACACTATCAAAAGGTGCAAACCCTGTCAACTAGCCAAGTCACAGTTCCATGCAGGCCCCTACACCCCACTACCTGTACCAAATAAGCCATGGGAGGACATCAGTATGGATTTCATAGTGGCATTACCTAGGACACAAAGGGGCAAAGACTCAGTAATGGTGGTAGTGGATAGGTTCAGCAAAATGGCCCATTTTGTTGCTTGCAAAAAGACAGAAGATGCCATGGGAGTAGCTGAGCTCTACTTCAAGGAAATAGTCAAGTTGCATGGGGTACCAAGAAGCATTGTGTCTGACAGGGACACTAAGTTTATGAGCCACTTCTGGAGGTCACTCTGGAGGCTCCTAGGGTCAAGGTTACTTTTCAGCACAGCATATCATCCCCAAACAGATGGACAGACAGAGGTTACTAACAAAACACTAGGAAGGATCTTGAGATGTATCATTGTTAAGTCATTAAAGGATTGGGATATCAAACTGTCACAAGCTGAGTTTGCATTCAATAGAGCTCCCTCACACAGCACAGGTAAGACCCCTTTTGAAGTTGTTTATGGTGCTAATCCTCTAATGCCAACAGACCTAGCACCAGTGATAAGGAAAGAAGTCAACTATGATGCCAAAGAAAGAGTACGACAAATGATGCAGATTCACAGTCAAGTCAAGAAACAGATTGAGAAAACCAATGAGATGTATAAGTCAAGAGCCAAAGGACCAAAGAAAGCTAGGGAGTTCAAGGCAGGAGACATGGTGTGGTTGCACTTAAGGAAACAAAGGTTCCCAGAGAAGAGGAAAAACAAACTCATGCCAAGAGATGATGGTCCTTTTGAGGTGCTTGAAAGGGTAGGACCTAATGCTTACAAGATAGATTTGCCAGGAGATTATGGGGTACATGGGACATTCAATGTGGGAGACCTAAGTCATTATCAGGAGGACTCTGAGGATGAAGAGGATTTAAGGGCAAATCTTTTTCAAGAAGGAGGGGTTGCAACAGGAGTTCAATGCCAAGCTCAAAGACAAGACCAACCAAACCATGATCAGTCCAACCATGATCCAATACCAACCTTACCCTATGCAAAAAGCTATCTTAATGCTTTGTATAGTCCAGGCTTAAGCCAACAAGCCATGACACGAGCCAGTGGTAGCCATGACACGAGCCAGAGCCAACCAAGACACAAAACAGACTCACAAAACAAGCCAACAAAACCTCAGAAAATCAAGTCAGCAGCAGTGCCTTGGGGAGGCTCTCAGGGCAACTTCCAAGCTTAGGGACTCCAAACCAACTATGGGGCATGGTACTAGGGAGGGTCTACTACCTTTTTGTCCAGGGAACCTTCCTCAGAAAACGCCAGGAACACCTCTCAAAACATAACCCAAGTTCACCTATCCAGTTACAGCCTTACATGAGCAGTTCAGCTGTCATTGTCAAATCTTCCTCTTTTGGCCAAGCAAACTCAAGGGACTTTATGCTCAACCTTAAAGGATCAACACTACTTCAGTTTGGTCCAAAACACCAAGCTAAAGTCCACCCTGTATCATATAAAAAGCAGTAGCAAGGCAACAAGGAAGCTGTCACTATCAAAACTATTTCTTTTGTTTAGTTTACTTTATTTCAGTTATGTAGCTGTTATTTTGTCTTTGTATGTAAGCCAATGTTGGCCCTAGATGTAGTTGGACGTATGAGATGTAATCTCCTTGCCTATATAAGGCCATTTCCTAATGAATGAAAGGCAGATTAGAAGTAAACACAAAAACTAAAACCTTGTTTCTGTTTAGCATCTCTTGGCTGTGTGCTTGAGAACACCTTCCTTTGCTGTGTGCTTGGAAGAGAGTCTGGGTCCTTAGCTGTGTGCTGGGATTGAGTCTCAACCCACAACCATTGGCTTTTGTGCTTTGGTTAAGGTTCTATCAGTTTTCATTTGCATTCAGTCAAGTAAAACAGAGCATATTGAGAGTGTTTTAACCTTAGCTTATATTGTCTTAAATTGTCTACTTTCTTAATAAATTCAGTGCAGTTACCCTCACAAAACGGCTAAAATCGTATAAACATGTCTTAAAGTTACATAAATTCAAATTTGTATAGTCGAAATCACATTTTAGTTTGAAGTTACAAAAATAATGGTTAAAGTTACTCTCGTAATGACTGAAATTACTCTCATAAAACGCTGAAGTTACAAAAACTTGGCTCAAAATGATATTGTTACAATATCAAGGTCATGTGTAGGTGGAATTCACTAAACCCCACTCATTTTAATCTAATCTTGTCCCTCCATCTTGTTCTCATCTTGTCCATCCATTTTCCTTCTAATCTTATCCCTCCATCTATTTCTAATCTTGTCCCTCCATCTCTTCCATCCAATGGCCAAGATGAGGACTCATGGACTCAAAAGATAGGAAGGACTTACAAGAACCTATCTATCTATCTATATATATATATATATATATATATATATATCATATTATTTTATCACAAAATCATTTATCATCTCATTCGAAAATATTATCACCTTCCCTTACTATTTCATACAAAACTATGTCATCTAAATATCTAACACTTACCCCTAAATATGTTCCTTCAAATATTCTTTTTTCTAACTTGCCTCATTCCAACTCATACTTCCCAATACAAGTTATTGTACGAACTCATATATATCATTCCAATTACGCTTTTCTATTGCTTCAATCCTTGCTTAACCAATTCGCTATGTATACCTCTCCATGTTCCCACTCATCATAATTACTCATTTTCCCAAAGATTCGCTCTCAATATCTCATCCTTCATTAATCCGATAACCTTCCTATTACTTCCAGATCCCAAACTCAACAACACGCGTTTAAAAAAAACTCCTAATCATATGCAATGAAAGGAATTCCTCTTATCACACTATGTTCCTTCATTCGCTATTAATAAGTCCGAAGAATCAACGATACTCATCTTCTATTATTATTATCCACCCTTAGTGTACCTCAAAATTATGTTTACCTCATAACAAACTTTCTTAATTATTTCATTACTACAATCGTCTCTTAGTAATCCGGATTTCCATCAAAACAATTAATTACATCCAAGTCTCATTCACACGTCAGGCGAACTAAGCTCTCTAGGTAATACCATCATTACATTCCTCTATATTGGTCCTTATAACATATATCCCTAATCGTCCTTATCACATATATCCCTAATCAACTAAAATATTCACTTTTGCCTCTATATTTTATAAATATTCTCATTTGTAACCACGCATACCTCTCTTCTCAATCCTCATTTCATACACTACCATTCCACATTATTATTTTCCCATTTACACATACACGCTTCTATACATTGTTCAACTCACCGTAATATTACTCACTACATAGCACAAAACTGGCTCTTTCTCTGACAAGGCTCATCAATCTATCCATCTTAATCATATATATATATAACGACATGTATTTCTCACACAAATCATACAATCATAGGGAACAATTGATACGAGTACATATACGGGCCATTGGAGGGACGGGTTCAATGCAAGTCGGAGATCAGTTTAAGGCATTCCGATGATTATTTTGGGGTTGGCTAAATGAATCTCGGAATGATTCAATGTATCTCGAGCTTTCATTGAATACGGAGACAATGAAGCCAAGTAAACCTAAGTCAAGAAAGCCTCAAGCAACGGTCTTCTGCACTGTTTAATGCTACCATGAAGCTGATCAAGTTTTGATGTAACAGTCATGTTGACTGTTTAATTGCTGTCATTTTAATTCCTGTTTTATTGTCATTTAAGTCTTGAATTTTATGTCCAATAATGTAGCTGTTAGAAAGTCATAAGTAGGAGTTAATTGTAGTCATAAAACTAGTGTTAATTGCTTGTTTATGGCTGCATAGGATTCAGTTTTTATAGCTGTTATCGGGCTGCCATAATAGGTATGTTTAGCCTAATTAAGAGCCTCTTTAAGAGCCTTAATTAGGTTGTTTATTGCCTGGTTTGACCAGCCATAGTAGGCGTGTGATAATGCCTATTTAAGGCCTTGTTTTGTAATATAAGTTTAACACAAGATTTTGAATAAGAAAAAGAATTTCCTGTTTGCAAATTAACGTTGTTAATTGTGAGAACATGAGTGTTTGAGCGAGTTCAATCTCTGATACCATATGATGCGATTGTGCAGCGGAATATGACATGATTTGTAACCGGGATATTTGCCAACGCTAGACCTATAGCATTAACAATGGGAAATCACTCAATACGCGTTGAATGATTCGTTCTTAAGTTTTGGAATACGCGTCCCAACTCTCAAGCTAGGTCTAGCGTATTGAATGATTCGTTCTTAAGTTTTGGAATACGCGTCCCAACTCGCAAGCTGTGATTGAACTCGCTCAAACACTCATGTTCTCACAATTAACAACGTTAATTTGCAAACAGGAAATTCTTTTTCTTATTCAAAATCTTGTGTTAAACTTATATTACAAAACAAGGCCTTAAATAGGCATTATCACACGCCTACTATGGCTGGTCAAACCAGGCAATAAACAACCTAATTAAGGCTCTTAAAGAGGCTCTTAATTAGGCTAAACATACCTATTATGGCAGCCCTATAACAGCTATAAAAACTGAATCCTATGCAGCCATAAACAAGCAATTAACACTAGTTTTATGACTACAATTAACTCCTACTTATGACTTTCTAAAAGCTACATTATTGGACATAAAATTCAAGACTTAAATGACAATAAAACACGAATTAAAATGACAGCAATTAAACAGTCAACATGACTGTTACATCAAAACTTGATCAGCTTCATGGTAGCATTTAACAGTGCAGAAGACCGTTGCTTGAGGCTTTCTTGACTTAGGTTTACTTGGCTTCATTGTCTCCGTATTCAATGAAAGCTCGAGATACATTGAATCATTCCGAGATTCATTTAGCCAACCCCAAAATAATCATCGGAATGCCTTAAACTGATCTCCGACTTGCATTGAACCCGTCCCTCCAATGGCCCGTATATGTACTCGTATCATCCGCCCTTTCTTCAAAAAGAATCGTCCCGATTCTTAGACCTTTTATTGTGGAGATAAGTTGCTGATTTGTGCCCATTATTTGATGCCTAACTCCCGGATTGAACACCTTCGAGGATTGTTGCTGATTCCAATCACAAACTCGCATATTGGGGCATTGTGTTATGCTATTGTTCACGAAAACTCTACAGCCCCGAACCATATTTTGTGAAAAATGATTCAAACCTCGCACTGATTCTGAAATGCCACAAAAAAGTTAGAAAGAAATGAATCATTAACAATAATCGTGCAACATACACCATAATGTTTCGGAATTGATCTATTCACGTTCTCAGATTGAAAACCATGAGTCTCTTGGGCTGTCCATCTTGTTTCCGATGTTAGATCACAGCATTTGATAGGGCAATTGAATATAGGAGGCAAATCGAAATTGATGGCAAGATCATCCTCCTTGGTAAAACCATTGTGAAAGAGCGATGCACCTTCTGGTTCGTTGATGCACTGTAACAGTACGACCTGGTTTAAAAGGTTGTACCGTCCCGGACTGGATGGAACTTCATCATCGTAAACATCAAAAACAGGAGGCAAATTTGGATTGAAAAGTCCCCCCATTGGATCGTCTTGGTTTAAGGAAATCAAGAGCCTAAGCTCTGATACCATATGATGCGATTGAGCAGCGGAATAGGACATGATTTGTAACCGGGATATTTGCCAACGCTAGACCTATAGCATTAACAATGGGAAATCACTCAATACGCGTCGAATGATTCGTTCTTAAGTTTTGGAATACGCGTCCCAACTCTCAAGCTGTGATTGAACTGCTCAAACACTCATGTTCTCACAATTAACAACGTTAATTTGCAAACAGGAAATTCTTTTTCTTATTCAAAATCTTGTGTTCATCTTATATTACAAAACAAGGCCTTAAATAGGCATTATCACACGCCTACTATGGCTGGTCAAACCAGGCAATAAACAACCTAATTAAGGCTCTTAAAGAGGCTCTTAATTAGGCTAAACATACCTATTATGGCAGCCCTATAACAGCTATAAAAACTGAATCCTATGCAGCCATAAACAAGCAATTAACACTAGTTTTATGACTACAATTAACTCCTACTTATGACTTTCTAAAAGCTACATTATTGGACATAAAATTCAAGACTTAAATGACAATAAAACAGGAATTAAAATGACAGCAATTAAACAGTCAACATGACTGTTACATCAAAACTTGATCAGCTTCATGGTAGCATTAAACAGTGCAGAAGACCGTTGCTTGAGGCTTTCTTGACTTAGGTTTACTTGGCTTCATTGTCTCCGTATTCAATGAAAGCTCGAGATACATTGAATCATTCCGAGATTCATTTAGCCAACCCCAAAATAATCATCGGAATGCCTTAAACTGATCTCCGACTTGCATTGAACCCGTCCCTCCAATGGCCCGTATATGTACTCGTATCAACAATATCCACTTTATAGAATCCGTCAAACTCATTCACCAAGACCAATATATATGCAAAACGATGCATTAAGTAACCAAGATGCACTATATCCCAACTAGATGAGACCTCCTTACATATATTCAAAATACGGCACAACTCAGTACATTGACAAAACAAACTCACAATTTCCCTCTGTAGAGAAGCCACTTGGTCGAGTACATCAAACTCGGGTGAGTGCAACACACTCTGTCGAGTACACACTCTACTTAGTCGAGTACAACACACTAGGTCGAGTACACATTACTCGCTCGAGTACAACACTCCACTACCCAACCAAAAGCAAATATTCCGACACTCGGTCGAGTGCCAAGAGCACTCAGTCAAGTACATTGTACTCGGTCGAGTACCCTACTACACTCGACCGAGTACGACGCATTCCTCAGCAATGAACAGTTTTTAAAACGATCATATCTCCCTCATTTCTAAGTCGATTTAGGCGCATGACCTAACTTTATAGCCATAACATGACAATTTGTCACCTCCACTTACAATTACCTTAATATCATTTATATAACTCAAGTTATGACAGTTTAAAGACAGACCTTCCATAATCAAACTTCATATAATTCAGTTTTTTTTGTTACCAAACAAATTACCACTCTTCGATATACTTTATATCACATATAAGATCATACTTCAAAATCATTTACATGTTCTAATCATCTTAACATACCAATATCAATACAATCATACGTTATTCATGTCTTTCTCTTCATTTCTCAATATTCCATCTCAATATTCACATACGTTATTCATGTCAATTAATTCACATAACATTATCATACCACACTTGCATCAATCATATAAAATTAACAAATAACACGTTAGTATATCCCTGACACATCCCGTAATGACCGGCTAGAAGTTGTAAAGGCAAAATTGCGATTTTAGGACGTCTCCAAATCTTTGCGGCAGCCCCAAACAACTGCTACCCGGGTTCATTTTAGTTAGACACCCTACGTTCATTGCTTCAGTGGTTTTAGGTTCCGAAATCGTCGCTCTGATACCACTTTGTAGCACCCCCATCTACCAAACATCATTACCAATACCTACCTTAATAAGAGGAAGTGCTACCATCTCGGTTGCACGAGGTAGCACATATCAAATAGACAATAAAGAAACGACATTTATTTAGATGCTTAAACTTTAGAGTGAATACTGTTGGAGCAAGTGTCCTCCACAATAGTGCATTTATATTATAAATCTCATTTTGGAATATTAGTGGGATGACTAGTATTTTGATACTCCACGTCAGTTGATTAACGTAAATCGATAACGGTCAGCTGACTAGAGTTAGACGTTATTGTCGTATGACGGCGGTAATCAACTGACCCCTTTCGGTCACACCTATAGGATGAGACCCAAACAGAAATCTAATTATTTGTATACGATACATATTAATTAGTACTTTATATATATATTTGATATATGTTTAGTTACGAGAGTTAATTTATTGGAAATTGAGTTACGAACTCATTCCGGATAAGTTTATTAGTCCATTATACGATAATTGACTGAATAAATTTTACGTCTTATTTTAATACGATTAAATAAGATTTAATTTAATGATTAATAGTTAATTCATTAAATTAGTTGAGGTTATGCATTACTTTGAGGTAGAGGTGATTAGTTAATTATATTTACAAGGAGTTGTAAAATAAACTAACTAGGCATTGTGGGACCCATTATATATTGATATAATGATAAATATCACTTAAAAGTTAAGTGTATATTATTTATTAATTTGAGTCATAAAATTGTTATATGATCAAATTAATCCTTAATTATACAAGATAATTAAACATATGATTATAAGTATTTGTGGGACAAATATCAAAAATCAAAATGGACCACATGACACTAGTGGGTGCCGAAATTATGGTAGTGTATAACATGATGATTGTTGTTTCTTGTGTTACACTACATCTTGTTATCATGTCATGTTTATGACACATGATCATAACCTTACTCACATCTACACTCAACCAATTTGCATGGGATTATTTTAAGCAAAAATAAGAGGCCACATAGGCCATGATGGCCGGACCATAGTGTCCTTAAAAGGACAACTTTGTTGTTCATTTTGCTTGTTGCTTGTTCATTCTTATTTTGTGCTTATCTCACTAAAATCCTCATCTCTCTAAAAACCTCTCAAATACTAATATTTTCCTATTACTAGAGTAGTAATAAAATCTAATATTAGTTCATCTTTTCACTTGTGTTTTCTAGTCAAAAACTAAGTGATAAGTTTGGGTTCTCTCTTGGGTGCATCTAAAAGGAGGTCTTCTAGTTTGAAGATTACAAGGAGGATCATCTATTTCTTTCTAGCACAAGAACAACAAGAAAGGTGTTTCTTGTTGTGCCCATATAAACCGAAATTTCCCAATGTAAGGAAATTTCTTCTTACTTTTTATTATGCATTTTAATTTGCATGCATGTTACATAGATCTTTATTAAACACTAAATTAACAAGTAATTTAGTAACTAATTAGATGAGTCTAATTAGGGTCTATGAACTTTCAAATACGACTGAACAAACAAAATCCAAAGTAATACAAAAGTCTCTAAAATACAATGTAATAATCTCATAATGAAAGCCTAGCCAACTAAGACACAACGGAAGCTAAAGACTTGTCATCCAGCGGCAATCCCATCCAATCCAACGCATGCTCAAATGGAATACATGCTAAACTCCTGATCACCATTCCCTAATGGATCACATCAGTTTTGAAAACAGTGAAGGGGTATGTACATTCATACATCAACCATATCAACACGACAATCACACAACCATATCAAATATCAGTATTATCTCCAAACTCCGGTAGCCTCGAAACGGTAACCCATGCCAGTGTCAAACTGCATATCTGAAAACCGTATCTTTTGTCGATGCCAGACTGAAGCACTGGACATAAAAATCCCCGCTCATCGCAACTAGCACTCCCGGCTTATTAATGTGCACATCCCAAAACAAACAAGTATCAAAGGAGATATGACCATTTTAGAAAGAAAAAAAAAAGGTCAGTGCAGGAAAAATTCGCCCGACCGGGCGAAATTTTTCCCGCCGGCTCCCAGACCATTTCTGACAACTTTTGTACCGGGCGAAATTTCGCAAGGTCGGGTAAAATTTCACCCTTCCAGGTGACATTTTACCTGCCGGCGTCACACGAGCCATAAACAGGAATCTTCATCCCTTTCTTTGGGTTTGAAGATGAATCTTCAAACTCCAAACCCAACATACAAGATCATGCCACAAACAAGATATGAACAAAGATTAAAGACATTAAAAATTATTATTCAACTCAACACAAGTACACAACAAACCCAACTTTACCCAAATTTTACCCACATCAACATTAGTTCGAAACTCAAGGATTCATCACCATATTTCTAAAAACAACATGTCAAACAACATCATATGAGTCTCATGTAACATTCAACATACATAAACAATGGAAATGAGATAAACTCAACTTAAAGAACCCATCTTTATCATGTTAAGTTCTAAACTAACACAAACAAGTACACAAATAATGTAATATCGAGTAACACGTCTATGTTACCTTTTAGCAATTCTAAACACCGTTTTAAATTAGTTGAACCACTCAAGAAGTCCAAAGGCTAAGATAGAACAAATATTATGACACAAGTTGAGACAGAAATAAACTTGTAAAATGAGATTTTTGAAAGACTACCAAAGTTTAGAACTTTCTTACCTAGAAATAAAGAGGAAAGAGAGAGGATTCTAAAACAACAAACGAATCTAAATTTGGTTAAGAATTGGATGAGTTATGGAGGTTTCAAATTTTTAGAAAAAGATGGGTTTGATGGAGTTTTTAGGTTAGAGATAGAGGGAGAGAGTTTGATGATATTTTAGTGAAGGAGATGAAGAAATGAGGTGGGCCGGTTCAACAATACAACATAAAAAAAACACCGAAAAGCTAAGGTGGATCGTTGTACAATAGAATTTCGCGTAGAATCCGATTTTGGACTCTAAACGGCCAATTAAGCAATAGTTTTGACCCAACTAAAACAAAATGGAATTTTCATAAAATTAAGGGCTAATAATAATGAATTAGCAATTTATATTATTTTTAACAAATAAAAATAAAAGAGAAATATAAAAACCAACGGACTTTATTAAATTACCCATACAAAACGTATTCCATCTTAATACTTAACTTAACTCAAAAGGAAAGGACTCGGCTGGAATTGGACCTGTGAGCTCTTGCTGGACCTTAATCTTGTGTACTAAATTAAAGGGACATGGGATGTTCTTTTGGGAAATATCTTCTGGACGATCTTGATGCTGATCATGTGGCCTTGGAAGATTGTCAAGGTGTTGCCCCTTGACTGAACCTGGTGTACCTCTTAGGGACCAGTAAGCTGGATGACTCATAAACTAACTCATATTGGGTTGGAGGGTGGCTGGTGCCTTGAACATGAGAGGCGTTAAAGGCTTGACCTGGTTCCTCCTCCTCCTCCTCCTCCTCCTCATCCTCATAAGCTCCAGCTCCATAGTATGAGCTCGGGCCCTCAAATTTGAATATTTCATGTACCCCATAGTGACCAGAGATATCAACTTTGTAGGCATTTGGACCAACTTTTTCAATGATCTCAAATGGACCCTCAGCCCTGTGCACTCGCTTAATCTTCCTCTTGGAGGGAAACGTTTCAAATCAAATTCTACATATGGTAGCATTTGAGATTTAAGATGCCTTATCTTATATTATATTCCTTTTTTACCCCTTCAATCTATAATATTAAGTAATGATCATATTGTTCTATGTAAATTCACATAAAATAGCTATCTTTCCGGCTAGTTTGCCAAATATTTTTTGAGCATATTTGGCCTAATTTGCTAAAAAAAGTTTTCTATTTCTCTAGCTAAATTTTTAAAAAGTAGTTTTCAAAAACTAAAAGCACCAAATTGGTACTTCTATTTTCATGAGCAAAAAGAAAATTTTTGACCTTTTGAGAATTTATTTTGAACTTTTTTAATAATTACGTTTTTGGCCAAAAAAATGTTTTAAGTCCAAAAACACTTTAGAAAGCTAGGCCAAACAAACATTTTTTATACAATCAGTTACCTTATCAGCTAATAATTCCCAGCTACCTTACCAGTTAGCTTTTCAGATTTTAGTTATCATTTCAGTTTTAAGTTACCCTTAAAGGAGAGCCTATACCTCCACCTTTACTTGATACCTCTGTCCATACTCTATTCACTACTTCAAATACCTGAAATTTCGACTCCAGGCCTCCTATAAAATTTTCTCAACTCTACATAAAATCAAGAGAATGAGTTTTCCAATATATGAGTAACTAGCTTTTGGGAAGTCATTTAAGAACCCACGAGCCATGGCTTCACGTGAGTCATGTACTCATCTATAATTGTACTCCTATAATTGATGTACTTCTCCTACATGTTAAATCTAAATTTCTCTCTCTAAAAACCCCAAAAAAAATCTACTCTTGCTCCACTACAACCACCACCCACCTTTCCTCCCTCTTCTTCAATCCATCGCCAGAGATGAGGCTATGCATTGACCCATCTCCGACGAACCATCAGTTACACGACAATTAGTACACACTTTCCTCTAATTTCAGTCCCGGCCATCCTCCTTCATCCGGCCTTGTCGCCGCAGGTTCCCGTATCCTCGTCGCCATCTCTTCCCAAAGTGCCATCGTCCTCCCCCCCCCCCCCCCCCCCTCTATTGCCCGATGCGGACTTTATCTTGGAGGTGTTCCCCTTCCCTCGCTCCTTCCCCCACCTTTAATGGTAAGTCCGCTAGTTGATGGTGGTCTTCAATATCAGTTGTTTTATTGTGTTGTTCAGTCCTCTCCTTGGTCACATTGCATGCTCTAGTCTCCCTTTCCCTCGCCGTTCATCACCCCCCCCCCCCCCCCCCCCCCCCTTGCATGTTTGTTTTTGGGGTCAATTTTTCTTTGCATGTTGTTTTTGTGGTCTCGTATGGCTTGTTTAGGATGCGTCGGTTAGTTCGGGGTCGGGTTGTGGTTTGGTCCGCCTGTCTTTGCTGGTATGGTGGTACCAGAGTTTCACCGGATTTCTTTCCGTCTTTGTTTTTGGAGGGTTGTTTCCTATTCATTAGGACTTGAGTTGGTCGAAGTGTGTTAATTTGTGTGGTTGTTTCGGTTTGGATCGTGGATATGGGTTGGTTTGTGGTGTTGGGTGGTTTAGATGTGGTGGTTTTCTAACATATTCAATGCCGTCCTTTAGAGTAATGTCAATCGTTTTCTATTTACTGCTTTTTCTGTATTTCCTAATAACAATCTCCTATTATGGAAGTTTCTGAATTAGTTTGTGTATTAGTAGTAGTCCTTTTGATAAAATAGTCACTAGAATAAATGGTGTAAGTGGGGTACTTTTTGGTGTCCGATAGGTGTTGGATCGAAACAGAAATGGTTTGTTGTGGTTAGTTTGGACAGGAGATTATTGCTTGAGGGGACTTCATTATCCTAGGTTGCTTACTAGCTTGTCTCCTTGGTTTGTTGGGCTACTAAGTTGCAGGTAGAGCTGAGCAAAAATATACGATACGGTTTTATTATACGTATTTGATACGATATACGGTTTCAATTATACGGATTTCCGTATATCCGATACGAATTTCCGTATATACGATACGGTTTATAAAAAACCGTATCGGATACGTATCGGCAAAAATTGAAACCGGATATACGGTTTCCGATACGGTTCCTATTTTTAATATAAAATATAAAAATAAAATCATAAAACCACTAAACGTCGAGTATATCCGTGACTCAATCTTATTACTTTTATACATTTTTAAGTTATTTATTCTTATAATATGTGATAGTCTTTTAACTTATTAAGAAAAATCATAAAATCACAAAAATAAATAAAAATAAGACATAAAATTTTACATAATTAAATGAAAAACCGGATACCGGATATACGGTTTCCGGATATGCGGAAAAACCGGATATACGGTTTCCGGATATACGGAAAATCCGTATCGGATAAGGATACTCAAAATTGAGGTTTTTAAAACCGGATATCCGATACGGTTTTGAAAACCGTATCGGATATACGGTTTTGCTCACCCCTAGTTGCAGGAGATCTTTCTCCATAGGAGGCAGGTTCTTTAGCCTTGTATTCCACCTTTCATTTCTACTTCCTAGTGGCGTAGGAGCATCTAGTCTTCGTCTCTCGTCAGCGCAATTGCCTCCTCGATGGTCTTTGGGAGTCATAAGCCAGGGGGTTGTCATCAGTGTTGATCCCCGAGAACAGTCATCTGTACCCACCTAACACGTTGCAGAAATTCAACGCTTTTACCTCACCAGTTGTCAACTGGTTCTTTGATTAATAGTTGTATCTCCACTTAATTATGTTAAGTTTTATGTTGTAGGTTATAAATATGGAGTTATTATCCATACAACTATAATGTAAAACTCTAATCTTTCCATCTATAAAAAAACAAAAATCGATGTACTTCTTGACTACCCCCGAAATTGAGTGTCCTGCATCAACAACTTCTAGTGTCGAATACTTTATTTTCCCCTTTTAGTTCTTTACTCTCTTCATCTAACATTCATGAACTGAACTAGCCTTGGTTAGATCATTATAACTGGCATTAAAATCAGTATGAGTTGACGCAACGCGGCATTATGGCAAGTAAATTTTACCAAAACAATAAAAATATGTAACACAAGGCCCTGTAACGCAAAAAGGCTACACTTACACATTGTGTGTATATGTACTCGTTTGAAAGCTTTGCAATGCACCGACAAATATTTATCAGTAGGAATTGAAAGTTACTTATTTCAGAACAAGAGGGGGAGAGGAAACAAAAAATACCAATGTGCTCAATGGCTCAAGCTAGTCCATTTTGTACCCATAGCTAATACTGCAGAAGATACACTACCTTTAGGACAAGTAGAAAGATATCATAGAGCACTTGCAAAATCAATAAGCCAAAACAAGACCCACTGAAAAAGATGATTTCATAAAGGCTAACAACTGTCTGCCATCTATTATTAATGCACATAACCACACCAATAGCATGAGATTGGATAGCTTTGTTACACAACATCAATCAACAGACCAAACTGCAATAATGGCTATGCTTGAATTGTGGCGTCTCAAGAGCTATGCTAAAATAGAACTCATTCTCATTCGAGGCCAAGTGAAAAATAAAAAGGGATCATGATCGTTAGCTGCTAAAGCCATGCAGGTCGCAGTACTTGACAAGCTACTTAAGCATCAGCAAACCCAAGTTCTGACAGCTTCATGTGAGCAACAGCATAGTCGACAAAGAATGCATCTTCATCCTGTGTCAAAAGGAGCGCAATAATCAAAGTATAATTCTAATCTTAGTTGAAATTATTGTTGGACAGTGGAACAAGCATAACACACTAGGGAACAGAATGACATTGTTCTGTCAAGTTCTGCAAAAATGGGTTTTGGACACGAACTACCATTATCACAAATAAACCTGTGTTCGAAGTATCAGCATACCCCAAAAAACAGAAAATGGAAGAATTCAAATAAATTTACCAAACAGTAAAAGTGAAAGAAATCGAAGAAATTGTGGGAGTAGAGTACAAATAACATGTGCAACATTCCAAGACTCGCCTTCACAAGTGAACAATATGGAGTAGGTCTGAAGGAAAAAGGTGACAAAATCTCATCTAAGACCACTTACGCTTATGCTGTGACATCTTTTCACACCGACTTAAAAAAAATTGATATGGGAAATATTGGAGAAACTTGCATTTCTAGCTCCATAAAACAAAAACACGGATATTCGCATCCTAATTGACCATATGAAATACCAAGAGAGTAACAATGAAAACATACCGCTGCATATTTCGCAACCAGAGGACGGAAGACAGGGTCTGACAGAAGAGCCTTGTCTGATGGCAGCTGCAAGAGACCTTCCTTCTCACCACTCAAAAGCTCCCTGTCATGTATATTGGTAGAAGGAATGAGTGCCACGATAATAACTTAATACAAACAAAATATAACGAACCACAGAAATAGAAGTGACAATACTCACTTGAAGTACGAGTTGTCGAAAATGAGAGGGTTGGAAGTCCAAGCTCCCTCAAAACCAGAACGCTCCTTGTGGCACCTTCCCTGTAGAAGGATCAAATAGAACATTATCGTAGGCCAAGAAAGAAGCAAGGCAAGGCGGCAACCAACAGCCAACTATAAGGAGTGACTTTGAACGTACCAAGGTGTGGCCTCCAGAGAGAGCAACAATATCTTGGTCAGTAAGACCCATTTGCTTAACAAACACATCTCTCAGGTGGTCACAACCTGCAGAAAAAATTCAAATAAGACTAAATATCTAATACATTTGAAGAAATAAATAAAGAAAACATAACCATAAAAACTGAATTGGCAGAAAGAAAACGGCCAAAGGAATGCATGTACCCTTGGTGGCGTCAGGGAGACGGCCTTCTTGTGGGGGCTCTGGCTTATCCTGGACAAGGTGCAAATAGTGGGGTTTTGTCAAACAATGTACTGCATACTATTATAAGAACACAAGCCCACTGATACATTCTAACAATTGATCTTGCTGACAGAAGGATGAGGGACATTCATAGCTCAAACAAGAAATTTTTATAGCGCTTAGGCTTTTATGTTTTGCTGGAAAGAAGCAAAGAGCTGCAGCCACAGCAAACACGCACACACAATATAGCTAACCTATGCTTAATTGGTGTGCTCTATAAAACTCACTCTTATGAAGTACTCCCTCCGTCCCAGTCATTTGTTTACCATTTCCATTTTAGGGTATCTCATTCATTTGTTTTCCTTTCTATTTTAGGATGGTTATCTATGAGTAATTTGATCACCCAATGGGACAATTGTCCACATGTCATTCACCAAGTACCACCACAAATGGTCTCCGACCATTTTCTTAATAATTGTGCCAAAACCAAAAGTAAACAAATGACCGGGACGGAGGGAGTATCTGATACCTGTGAGTGTGTCTAGCCACCGGACTTGGATATAATCTGCATAATTTGGCTTAAAATGAGGCGTCCAAGTGTTTTATTCCAATCCTATTGTCAATGTGACACGCGTATGCGAGTAACGTAGATTGTACAACAATCGGTATTCCATACTCAGGACGCGAAAGCAAGGGGGGGGAGTACAATCTTAATCAACCTAAATTGGGAAAAACCGCAAAATGATTTTATAAAGCATTAACCTCTCGACCAGGGTGGAAGGGAACTTCTGGTCCTCCAGTAACTTCAACAGCCACAACACCAGCCAACTACAGTCAATCAACCAAAGACATAATCAACATATGTTACTTATAAAACATATACATCGTACTATCCAGATCAACATTCTTCAGGCCATATCGTTAATTTACCTGATAGAAGTCAGCATAAGAGATGGTGGGAAACTGTTCCTTGATGGGCTCCAACAACCTGACAGCAATGTCAAGCCCGTTGTTAGCTCCATGAGCCAACTCATCCTTGTGCCTCATAGTACCAAAGGGTCCTCCCGTCTTTGACTGCACATCAAAGGTACCAGCAGAGTGCCATCTGCAGAGCACACACAAAATATTTACGAACGGTACATAATGATGTTGGCAGCCTTGTACCTAGTTTCACAATGAAATTGGAAGTTGATAATAAGTAACAAATATCTTACGCAATACGAAGCATGAGCGGAGCACATTGCTTCTCGGCGATAAGACCCCTGAGCTTCTTCTTTGCCTTTTCAATAGCCTTCTGGTAGTCCTCGCTCACAGTTGGGTAGTTCTTAGCCATCATAAGAAATCTGAACCATACAAATTCGATTAGACCTTACAATAATCACGTCTTCTTCTTCTTTTATCAAAACCATGTATCACAACCGTGTAACACAAGTTTGAAGCTCACTACCACAGCAATTTAAGTATATATGTAGACCAAATAAATAAAGTAAATAAATGATTAAGACAAATGGACTTATAACCAAGCATACAACTTACAATTTTAAAAGCAAACACATAATTTATACGGAATATAGGTAAAATTAGCAGCAAAACAGTCGATTTTGACATTAATAAACTAAATATCGAAAAACGTGCTCAGGATTTTTATGAAAAGATGAAATGCATATTTTGATACAGCAAAAAACGTTTAACATGAGATCTCTATTTAAGAGCAATTTCATCAAACAAAAACCCAAGTACTCAGATCCATAAATTGACCTCATATTAACACATCAAACAACAATCTTCCAAATGATCATCAGACGATTTAAGTGTAATTTTAGACGACAAAAACACATTTTCAGATCTATAATTTGGGCACACATGAACAGATCAAGGAAAGGCATAATTGAAGATTAATTGCTCAATCATTACCTGATAAAGTTAGCATTAATCAAAATGAAAAATAACAGATCTAAAAAAAGAGAAATAAGAAAAAGAAGTGACCTGGAAATAATGGAATGACGATGAAATGTGGAAGTAAAAAATAGAAAAGTTGGGAGGGCGTGAGGTGAGCACAAGTCTAGTGGAGTATATATATAACGGAGATGAACAGAAGGTCTTGGGGTTTTAAATATTTACGAATGTTCTAGTAGCTTCATCTCGACCCTTTATTTCAATATTTCAAATCTTGGGTTCGGATGAGAGGCATGGATTGGGTAGAAGCTTGACGTTTTTGTGGAGGACTAGACAAGATTCATGGGTTCCTCACTCGTGCCAGACTTCTTTTTTGCAGCAATAAAGAAAAGGGTGCTATAGTCGCGTTGCATATTTGGCAAGATGGTGCGCAATCTTATTTAACGTACACCGTATAAAATTAAGGCTAACACAATAAAAATAAGCTAAAATTTGGACGATGTCCTCAATCACTTTGTTCACCTGGTGATACCCCATATCCACCCCAACAATCTGATACAATGCCTGAAGGCAATCTGAATGATTAGCAATTTGTAAAAGGTTGTTGTCTAGACTCCATTATAGAACCTTCAGAATACATTTAGTTTTAGCTTGAAGAGGCGATTCCGCCATAAAGGGGATATTATACTTATAGAAGATCACTCCTTGCGGGTTCTTGACCACCTATCTAGCAGAAGCCTCAAGGTTTATCTTCCATGCCGCATCCACCATAATTTTATAGGCACAGCAGCCTCGTTATTACCTATATAGTTAAAGGGCGACCCATCTTTTAGTTTCTGCCTTGCCTGGTCATTCCCCAAAAATACGTGATGGAGATAGGAAGACTTCCTTTTAGGGTCAGACTCCAAGGCTATCATGGCAGTCTCAAAGGCAAGCCGTTGGTGATAAGGTTGTGAGATTAAAAAAAAATTATTCCTCATACCCAAAATCAGGGTAGATAAGAAATGGATGGTTGGTGTCGGATGATCCTATCTTTTCCATAAGTACCCCAACCAGTTAACGATCCACAAATCCAAACTAATACCATAGCTGGCGATTGCATTTGGAACACCAACCTAGGGGTCAATGGTGTTTTGCAAAGGACTCAAAGTTCACACAACAACCCAATGATTCTTATGAAAATGCAGCAGTAAAATATATCAAAACAAGGCTATTTTTGTGGGATAAGTTTTCTGATTTTTGTACCAAATAAATAAAAAATAGGAACAGAAGACTAATCTCAAGACTAGCACAGAGACTACACTAACTGTTGTCCAGAACTTGTTCTTAGGCAAGCCAAGCACAGACTAAGAACATGAACTGCAATGCTAACCTAGATAAACTATGCTAAGCAAGGCACAAGCACAATTTATCAAGGCTAACCAAGTAATCAAGCCAAGCACAGATTACTTAAAAGAGGATTCAACTAAGCCAAGCACAAGTTGAAAAGGAGAGAACAAATCTCATGTATTTTCATTTATCAAAATCTGATTATTACAAAGGACTAAAGGCTCTTTATATTGAGCATTACAAAAGATCTCTACCATACAACATAAAGCTACATCTAAGGGGTTGCAATGAGCCTTACAAGGATACAAAACAGATGCAAAAGTCTACTAATAAGACGAGCTTGGACAGACTGCAATTTGGACAGAAGAGCAACTGAAAAAGTAAGCTTGTCCCTTTCCTGAAATGGCATTGTTGAGCAGTTTTCTTTTGGGGCTTGTCTTGGCTCCCTTTTGCTACCACATGATGTTCACACATTTTGGATCATTCAAGGATCAACTTGTAGCCTTGGACGTGCACTTCAAAGTACTTGAGCATATAAAAACAACCTTGTTGAATACAAGTGCTAAGCTGACTTTCAGTAGCATTTTCTGAAATCAGACATGTCTTGCAGGCTTCATAACTCCTTTATAGGATGAATTTTAAGGCTCATGATATCTCATTTTAAAGCTAAAGGTGTTAGCTTTCATGGCAAAAAAGAAGCAACCCCAAATGATGTATGAAACTCTAGATACAGAGGTTTGAGTACTAGCAGGTCACTTGACAACTGTGCAGCAGCATTCCAGATTCCAGAGGCATCTTGCAGATGCTATCATTTTAGGTCTTTTCAGGAAAATAGCATTGCATTCTGCGTGACAGTCTTTGAAGATCAATTGTGACAAATTTGCTCGACGAATCTTGTTGATTCCAAAGCCATATGAAAGAGGACATCTTTAAGATTATATCCATATGAAGAACATATATTTTAACCAAGTAAAACTCGAGATATGAGCAATTGAACTCAGGCCTGAATTCCTGAACTATTGAAGTATTTCAAATAGGCACTTTGTTCAGTTTTGCTCCTAAATTGCATCCAATGGTGATGACTGCTTGGTTAATCTTTATCTCCTAATTCTTGATGAAATATGGAAAGGAAACACCCCCCTGGCCCCTGCTTCATGAACTCACAAACCAAAGCTCTGATAACCAATTTGCACTAAAACTATTAGGAAAACAAGCACAAATGAAGACTGTTGGAGTAAGTGTCCTCAACAATAGTGCGATCACATTATTAAATCTCAATAATAAGAATACAAAGGGATGATGAATATTATAGTCAACTGGTCAACATAAATCGGTAACGATTGGCTCAAATGAGTTTGATGTTACTGTCGTATGACGGTGGTGATCAGTTGATCCCTTGAGGTCACACCTAAAGGACAATCCCCAAATCATGTACATTAATTAATTGTATAGTGATACAGATTAATTAATCCCTTAATTTGAACAAGTTTAAAGTGAGAATTATATCTTATTGTAATATGATTAAATAAGATTCATTTTAGTAATTTAATTGTTATATTACTAAGAATGCATAATGTTTATGAAACATTTGAGATAAGTGAAATTTGTCGATTATAATTACAAACTGTTGTAGATTATATTAACCAACTATGAGATGACCCATTTTATTTACATGTAATTATAAAATGTGACTTAAAATGTTAAGTCTAATTTATTTGTTATGAAATTGCATTTAAATGAGTTAAATGTACATTTATAAGCTTAATTACATGTTACATGTCACATGTCACACATATGACAAATGACAAATTACAAAGATAAAATGGACACCCATATTATGGTGTGGTGCACCGGTTTTGGTGAGCTAAAGGGTAGGTGTAACAACCCGAAAAGTACCCTATTTTTCTAGTGAAAATATTTTACGGATACTTTTCAGCAAACTTAAGTTTTAAATTAGAATTTATTGTTTCGAGTCGTATTTGGAAATTCCGAGTTCGTATTTGGAATTTCTGCGAGATTTCATGATAATCCCGTTTTAAAGTCATCTTTGACTTTTCTTGACTTTTAAGTCGTCTTTGACTTTTCTTGACTTTTTAAGTCGTCATTGACTTTTCTTGACTTTTAAGTCGTCATTAACTTTTCTTGACTTTTAAGTCATCATTGACTTTTCTTGACTTTTAAGTCGACTTTGACTTTCGTTGACTTTTTCCGACTCACCTCGTAATTTTAAAGACCGAAATTATATTTGAAAAATAATAAATTTAATTTATTTTTATTAAGATTTATTTGAATTTATGATAATTTAATATAATTATTTTGAATTTATTCGGAATTAAAGAGAAGGTTTTACGTTTTAATCCCGAACGTCATTTAACTATTCCCGAGTCAACTTAAGTCCCGAATCAAACCCGAAACCCGACTCTTGCATGAGTCACACGCCCATGTCACCTTTTTCCACTCATATTAGATCTTTTAATTAATTTGATTAAACTAATATAAATATCTAAGATATTTGTTACTTTATCAATCGGTCCGTTTAAATTACGCAGATCGCTTAAAAACAGACCCGATTTCTCTCCAATTCACACGCCTCTTTTTCCTCTCTTAGGCCTTGATATTTTCTGTCTTTTCATTACAATAACATAATATCTAGATATTTGGTTTGATTAACTTAATATCTAATTATATTTAATCAATTACCGTAATATATTTATTAAACCCGAGTCAATTCCGTAACAACAATTTCAAAACCCGACTCCATATTTCCTCTAGATGTAACGGCTCACTCACCACACTTACTCACTAAAACTTTTCATTTTACACTAAATCAAAAATTAAGATCTAAATATCACTTTCTTTATCGTTCTTCATTTGTTCTTCGTGTTATTCAATTGTTCTTCATCGTTCTTGAGCAAAACCTTCATAAAATCTTCATTTCTTAATTAAATCCGTCCTAACTTATATTTCTAGGATCTCCTCTTCGCTCCCCATCTTCAAGTACGTTTTATTTTAAATTCCGACAAATCGTTTTCAACACTTTAATTATGGAAAATCAAGTTTTAAGTTCTAATAATGTTTTCTTGTCATTTCTTATAGGGGAAGATGTTGAAGACGAGTTTGGTGACTCGTATATTTCAGGAGAAGACTAGAAGACGGGTGGTTTCTTATTCTTCGTTCTTTTATATTTTGGTGCTACTTGTTTTGTGGCTAGAAGGTAACGAATTCCGAGTTACTCGACGAATCAATGTTACATACTTTAGTTGTTGTTTATGATTTACGGTTTTTAAGTAGTAACATGATAGGTGGTTATGATTATTATGTTGTATGAATTTATGACATATTTTAGTGTTCTTGATAAATTTGGATGATGTTCATAATCATGATTTTTGTATGGATGGTTGTTAAAATGGTTGTTTGTTAATTAATACAAGTTGGAAATATTTTGGTGTTGGTTGTTGGTAGAACCGTGTATGGGGCTGTTTAGGGGGGGCTGGAAACCGGAAACAAACCAGGCGGTTCAGCCCAGTTCAGGCCGGTCCAGGCCGGTTCAGACCCGGTCTGGATTGGTCCGTGTATGGGTCAATTGCTTTGTGTCGATGTTTGGTTGTTTTGTTGTTGTTTTGACGGGTTTTAAATATGTTAAGCATGCGGGAAATATTAAGAAACGGTTCTTAGAAATGAGGAACAAAACCGGTCCAAAAATGAACCGTGGGTCCCCTTGGACTTGTGACAGTTTTTGAGTATTGTTATTTTATTGTGTTTTGTAATATTTAACAAGTGGGAAATTTTAATAAGTAAAATATTTAATTAAAAGGTTTTCAATATATTATTATTTCTCACATGTTAGAAATTATAATACGTGATTGTAGTTTAATTTTATATCCTTTAAGTCAAGCGGGTTTTCGCATGAGTTAATAATTCACATGTTAGAAATTGAACGAAATAGCATGAAATGGATGTGATATTCTTATGTTCAAGCCTCGATGGCTAACACTCTGTTTCTAGCCGGTTTAACCAAACGGGTTTGGTCAAACTAAGATCTAGTCAGCCCCGTTTTGACTGATGACCCGTCGCGGGACTCGGGTCGGGGATTTGTCTTCAGGTAAGGTTTTATTTAATGAATGAATGAATGAGCCTTAGTAGATATGAGGCGATATGATATTTGAATATGATTTATATGGAATTAGTCACATGATAGGAAGTTTTTCCCGTGACTGTTTGATTGTTATGATAGTGTGTGTGACTAAATACCATAGAGGAATTTATGAGTATATGGCGTCTTGAACAATTCTAATTTAAATGAGTATCTTGGACCCATGACATGATAGGCCTTACTATCTTTTAAACGAGTATTGTTCACTGCTGATAGCTTTTGGTTCGGCTTGGTGGATCTTCCAAGTCGGGGCTGGCTTGCCTTATTGCTTCCCACTTGGGAATGGAAGCAAGCCAGCTTTAGTTTACTAGCCAAACCCTTTGGTGGATCTCCTTAGGGGGTACTCTGTGATTGTATCATGGGTCTTGGATGCGATTGGATCCCTTAGCATTTCTATAGGTCTGCGCAGTCTAGGGGTTTAGGGTTGGGTTTAGTTGGTTTTAGTTAGAGTGGTTATCTTGGCCAGGTTCTTAGGCGTAACCTCTGAGCTAAGATATTTGCTTTGTATCTTGGCCATGTTTTAAAGGTAACCTCTGAGCTAAGATGGGTGCTTTGTATTTTGGCCATGTTTTAAAGGTAACCTCTGAGCTAAAATAATAAGTATATCCTACCTCGTGGTATAGACTCGAGTTACAGAAGTCGACTATTGACTGGACTAAGAACTTATGCTTGTTTCTAAACGTATTGGTCTTTCATGTTTGATGATTCTATGAATCTTAGAAGGTGAGATGCAAGCCGGCTAAGGTTGATAGAGTTTGGATTACCGGTTGTTAACTGATTCACATGATAGTTTGCATGAGTAGCTTAGCCTTCATATGCTAGGTTATATGTTAGTTATTTGTTTCATAACATGATAAGCATATCGTATATGTTAAGGTTTTGTATTTTCCATATACATTGCTTTTATGTTATTCATGTTTTTTATTAAACTCGACATTTCGTGGCTGGAGAACTCGGAGTTACTCCCCACTGACTGTGGCTTCCGTGTTTATAATTAATGCGGTTGGCAGGTTCGTGATGCATACTTGGGTACATTGACGAGCTAGCGAGCGAAGTATTTACCTTGGACCTATATTCGTTCTTTAGGATTGTATATTATTATACACTCTTTTATTTCCGTATTTATACGGGAGATATGTCTCCCGTTTTGGATATTTCTTTTGTATAATATTATTTCCTTTTTGTTGAACCTTTTTATTTAAGACACCTTCGTTATGTATTCTCATATTTGATTTAGTTAAATTATTTTTTTCTTTCCGCAAATTTGAGGGTGTCACAGTAGGATTTTAGATCATGATTATTGTTCTTATTGAGGATAAAACAACATGATTACTACCCTAACTCTTGCCTACCCTATTATTTTGATAAGACAAAAAGTGAAGCATGCTTGGCTCTTTCCAAGAGCTACCAACCGGCCACCCACCCTAAATGAGAAGAAGTTCTCAATTTTTCATTAGATAATTATCCATTCTTATCTCTCATAAAAAATCTCACTTCTCACTCTAAAAGAAAAACTTAAGAAGTTTTTCTCATAACTTGTGTTTATAGATTACTAATAATATTACTAAGAGTAGTACTAGAGTTATTAGTAATATATTAAGGGGATCTCATATATTATACTAGTATGCTAATATTTGAGAGATTATGGGATAGTCTTGGGTGCAACTTATTGGAGTGTTCCTACACTTGGAACTTGGAAGTTCATCCCTTATCTTTAAGCTCAAGAACAAGATTAGGAAGGTGTCCTAATCTTGTGCCCATATTTGTTCCAAAATCAATGTAAGGAAAATGGTTCTTCTTATTTTGTATTGTTTTGTTATGCATGCATAAGATCTAAATGGTTTAAGAGTAAACTATTTGTAATATGATATTAGAAATGTCTAATATTGAGTTTAAGAAACATACAAGCGGTATCAAGTGCAGCAGGAGCTGGGGCACAGGGCAGGGCATAATTCAACAAAGGGGATCAAGGGGTAAGCATTGGTAACCAAGGGGAGGTCTACATGGGTATCCAGGGGTCAATCTGGGGGCAAGTGATGGGTAACAAAAGGGAAAGTTTCAAACTGATGAATGCTAGCCAAGATCATGTCACAAGGAGGGTCCATGATAGCCAGGACACGAGCCAAGCAAGCCAAAAACAAGGCCACCAACACCCCACCACAAAATCACAAAAACAGCCTACACCAGTCACTTGGGGAAGGCATAACTACCACCACACTTTGAACCACCAGCTACCACCAAGCCCAGCTAAAACCTTACCCACCTAGGTCCAAAAAAGTCCTAGGGAACCAGTTCCAAAACACAACACAACTACCCTAAAAATCCAAATCAAAACAGCCTACCCAAAGCATAAAGCATAAAGCAGTCTTTCCATTTCTAGCTAAAAACTGAAAGACTATCTCCAAAAGTCTTTCCTTGTCTTCCCTACTATTAGAACTACTGCAGAAGAAGGTCAAGGAGCATTGATGAGCCTCGTCCACAAGTTCCAAGCCAACACCAAGCAACAAGCACAACATGGAGCATGTCATTGTCAAATGTCTGCATTTTGTCTGTTTTATTGTTTTTCTTTTAGCATTAGCAGTCTGTATTTCTAGCCAGTATTTTGTCATCTTTTAATAGTTAATCTTGGCCCTTAGATGATACTCTAGGGTTGTAATCAGATCAAACATTGAGGCCTATATAAGGACCCATGCTCTTTTGTACAAGGCAGTTGATTATTGAATGAAAAAACTTGAGCATTGTTCTCATTTCCAAAATCTTTCCAACTTGTGCTTTGTCTTAGTTGAAAGTCAGGCCTGATAACATCCTGTGCTAGGCTGTGGTTGTTGATCTAAGTCTGTGGCAAGTTAGATATCCCTGTGCATAGACTGTGGGGTGTTTGCTTGTTGTTTAGTTCAAGTCTGCTTACCTGTGCTTGGCTGTGGTAAGGAGTCTTAGCTAGTCTAGTTTGTTGTTTGATTCCCTGTGTTGAGCTGTGGGAGTTGAGTAACATCCATATCCAGTGCTAGATAGGAGTCTAGGGTCCAATTCCTAACACACCCCTATAATATCACTGCAATTCTGGCATCAGAGCTTTGGTTGTGAGGCCATTGTTATCCTAACTACAACAAAAACACAAAAAATAACCCAATGAGTGAAGAGAGGCTTGCAGGTATTGAAGGCAAGGTGGATCAGCTAGCAGGCACTGTCAATGTAGTGCTGGCTGCCTTGAACACTGTCATGGAGAACATTGCTCCTCCACTGAGGGGAAGACCACCCCCTAGAGGCAGAGGCAGAGGTCGTGGCCACATGGGCATGGGAAGAGGACAGTCCCTGCAGGAGGAAGAAGGGCCAGACTCAGGTGAAAGCAACAGAACCTATGAGGAGATTCCAGAGCACACTGACAAGCATCTCAAGGTAGAAATTCCTGAATTCTCTGGTAGTTTAAACCCTGATGATCTATTAGAATGGATTAGGGATGTTGAGAAGGTATTTGAATACAAGAGTTACTCTGATATTAAGTCTTTTAAAGTTGATGTGCTAAGATTGAAAGGATATGCATCTCTATGGTTTGATAACTTAAAGCACCAAAGGATTAAGGAGGGTAAGGAACCTCTTAGGTCTTGGTCAAAACTGAAAAAGAAAATGCTAAACAAATTTGTCACTAAAGACTACACCCAAGATCTGTTCATTAAACTATCCAAACTGAAACAAGAAGAGAGGTCTGTGGAGGCATACCTCAGGGACTTTGAGCAATTGACTCTCCAGTGTGAGGTCAATGAGAAACCTGAGCAAAGGATTGCCAGATTCTTGGAGGGTTTAGATAGGAGCATTGCTGCTAGAGTAAGGATGCAACCTTTGTGGTCCTATGATGATGTTGTCAACCTGGCTTTGAGGGTTGAAAAAATGGGGAAAACCAAACCAGCTCTACCTAAGCCTGTTACTAGACCTGCATACAAACCTTACAGTGGTATTAGGATGGGAGAGACCCCTAAGACAACCAGCCAATCAACCACAGACAAAGGAAAGGGAGTTGTGAACTCTAAACCCAACCCCACCCCAACTGAGAACAAAATCAGATGTTTCCAATGCCAAGGTTATGGTCACTTTAGGAAGGATTGTCCTTCTAAGAGAGCCATGACACTCATGGAGGTAGAAGAATGGGAGAAGGAGGGATTAGTTGAGTATGAGGTTGATGACAGCATGGTGTTAGAGGTAGTGACAGCTGAGGAGGAACCAATGCAGGACTTGGTCATGGCTCATCCTGACACAGGCCATAACTTGGTCCTATGGAGGGTCATGCACTCTCAACATACTCCATTGGAGGATGACCAGAGGTCCTTGATATTCAGAAGCAGATGCACCATTCAAGAGAGGGTCTGCAACTTGATCATTGATGGGGGGAGTTGTACCAATGTGGCTTCCATCACCCTAGTGAACAAGCTAAGTCTGATTACTCAAGAGCACCCACACCCCTACAAACTGAGATGGCTTAACAAGGGGGCTGAGGTGAGGGTTGATAGGCAATGCCTGGTCCCATTCTCTATTGGGAAGGTATACCAAGATGAAGTGTTGTGTGATGTAGTACCAATGGATGCCTGTCACCTACTACTAGGGAGGCCTTGGGAGTTTGATAGGAACACCACTCATCAGGGGAGGGATAACACCTATAGCTTCAGGCATGGGGGAAAGAAGGTAACCTTGACACCTCTACCACCCAACCAGAGGAATTATGGGAGTCCCAATGTGCCAGAGGAGGTCAATGGGGTGTTGTTTTTATCAGAGGCAGCTATGATCAAAGAGATGAGGCAAGAACAACCTGTGATCATCTTGCTATCTAAGGAAGTTACAGAAGGGGAAGGCTCCACACTACCAGCAGAGGTTGAACCTTTGATCTTGAGATACAAGGAGGTCTTTCCAAGAGAATTACCAGATGGACTACCACCCCTAAGAGGGATTGAGCACCACATTGATTTGGTCCCAGGTTCTGTGCTGCCAAATAGGCCAGCCTACAGAAGTGACCCAACTGCCACCAAGGAGTTGCAGAAGCAGATTGAAGGAGCTTATGAGCAAAGGGTTTGTGAGAGAGTCCCTAAGCCCTTGTGCTGTACCTGCTCTACTAGTGCCTAAGAAGGATGACACCTGGAGGATGTGCACTGACAGCAGAGCAATCAACAACATTACAGTCAAGTATAGGTTCCCCATTCCAAGGCTAGATGACATGCTTGATGAGCTAAGTGGAGCTCAGGTCTTTTCCAAGATTGATCTAAGGCAGGGTTACCATCAGGTGAGGCTCAGAGAGGGGGATGAATGGAAGACTGCATTCAAGACAAAACATGGTCTGTATGAATGGCTTGTCATGCCATTTGGACTATCCAATGCACCAAGCACCTTCATGAGACTTATGACAGAAGTGTTGAGACCTTGTTTGGGCAGATTTGCTGTGGTTTACTTTGATGACATCCTAGTGTATAGTAGCAGCAGAGGGGAACATCTCAGGCACCTTGAAACAATCTTTGGGATCTTAAAGGAGCAGAAGCTGTATGGGAAGCTAGAGAAGTGTACCTTCATGGTTGAGGAGGTTGCATTTCTAGGGTACATTGTGTCAGGAAGAGGAATCTCAGTTGATCAGGAGAAAGTTGCAGCCATACAAACATGGCCTACACCTAAAACCATCACTGAGGTAAGGGGGTTCCATGGATTGGCTTCATTCTATAGGAGGTTCATCAAGAACTTCAGTTCAGTTGTAGCACCCATCACTGAGTGCTTGAAGAAAGGGGAGTTCCAGTGGGCTGAGGAGGCCCAACAATCCTTTGAGAGGATCAAGAGGTTGATGTGTGAGACTCCAATCCTTAAACTACCTGACTTTGATCAGCTGTTTGAGGTGGAATGTGATGCTAGTGGGGTTGGCATTGGGGCAGTGTTGATACAAGGGCAAAAGCCAGTTGCTTATTTCAGTGAGAAACTGAATGGTGCCAAGCTCAAGTACTCCACTTATGATAAGGAATTCTATGCCATCATCAGAGCAGTCATGCATTGGGGGCACTACTTGAAGCCAAAGCCTTTTGTTCTGCACTCAGATCATGAGGCATTGAAATATATCAGTGGCCAACACAAGCTGAATCACAGGCATGCCAAGTGGGTGGAGTTTCTACAATCCTTTACATTCTCTAGTAAGTATAAGGAGGGGAAACAGAATGTTGTGGCAGATGCACTGTCAAGGAGGCATTCTTTGTTAGCAGTCATGGAGCAAAGGGTGTTGGGGTTTGAATTTCTGAAAGAATTGTAC
The DNA here is from genome assembly GCA_022085475.1 of Heliosperma pusillum. Taxonomy (NCBI): domain Eukaryota; kingdom Viridiplantae; phylum Streptophyta; class Magnoliopsida; order Caryophyllales; family Caryophyllaceae; genus Heliosperma; species Heliosperma pusillum. Next base: position 10,942 of record JAIUZE010011330.1, on the reverse strand, counting down.
AAGGAGGACCCTGACTTTGCTGAGGAATGGATCACACAAACTGGAGGAGGAAGGACTCAAGGGGGGAAGTACATGCTGCAGGAGGGGTTCTTGTTCCAAGGAAACAAGCTATGCATCCCAAGGGGTTCTTACAGGGATCTACTCATCAGGGAAGTACACTCAGGAGGACTAGGGGGACACTTTGGGGTTCAAAAGACACTTGAAATACTGCAGGATCAATTCTACTGGCCCAGGATGATAGGGGATGTTCAGGTTGTCCTCAGGAGGTGCTCCACATGTCAACAAGCCAAGAGTTCTTTCCAGACTGGACCTTACACTCCACTACCAGTGCCAAACAAACCTTGGGAGGATGTGAGCATGGACTTTATTGTTGCACTACCCAGAACACAAAGAGGTAAGGATTCTGTAATGGTTGTTGTTGACAGGTTTAGCAAGATGGCTCACTTTGTGGCTTGCAAGAAGACTGAGGATGCTGCAAGTGTTGCTGAGCTATACTTGAAGGAGATTGTGAGGCTACATGGGGTTCCTAAGTCAATAGTCTCAGACAGGGATGTCAAGTTCATGAGTTACTTCTGGAAAACACTATGGAGGCTCTTGAAGACCAGGCTTTTGTTCAGTACTTCTCACCACCCTCAGACTGATGGCCAAACTGAGGTCACAAACAAGACTCTAGGGAGGATCTTGAGGTGTCTGGTCAAGCAAGTCCTTGAAGGATTGGGACTTGAAGCTAGCTCATGCTGAGGTTGCTTTCAACAGAGCACCCTCATCTGCAACAGGTCACAACCCATTTGAGGTTGTCTATGGGATTAATCCACTTATGCCACTGGAATTAGCTAACATACCAAGGGAGGAGGTGAACTTTGATGCAAAGAGGAGGGTTGAGCAGATGGTGAAGCTTCATGAGGCAGTCAGAAAGCAAATAAAAAGGGCAAATGAGAGGTACAAGAAACAGTCCAAGGTTCCTAGGTCCAAGAAGGAGTTTATGCCAGGGGATTTAGTGTGGCTCCACTTGAGGAAGGAGAGGTTCCCAGCTAGGAGGAAGAACAAACTCATGCCTAGAGCTGATGGTCCATTTGAAATCATAGAAAGTGTTGGTCCTAATGCATATAAGGTTGATCTACCAGGAGAATATGGGGTTCATGGCACTTTCAATGTAGGGGATCTCAGTCCATACTATGGGGATTCTGAAGATGAGGAGGCTACAGGCTTGAGGACAAGCCCAATTCAACCAGGGGAGGATGCAGCAGGAGCTGGGGCACAGGGCAGGGCAGAATTCAACAAAGGGGATCAAGGGGTAAGCATTGGTAACCAAGGGGAGGTCTACATGGGTATCCAGGGGTCAATCTGGGGGCAAGGGATGGGTAACAAAAGGGAAAGTTGCAAACTGATGAATGCTAGCCAAGATCATGTCACAAGGAGGGTCCATGATAGCCAGGACACGAGCCAAGACACGAGCCAAGCAAGCCAAAAACAAGGCCACCAACACCCCACCACAAAATCACAAAAACAGCCTACACCAGTCACTTGGGGAAGGCATAACTACCACCACACTCTGAACCACCAGCTACCACCAAGCCCAGCTAAAACCTTACCCACCTAGGTCCAAAAAAGTCCTAGGGAACCAGTTCCAAAACACAACACAACTACCCTAAAAATCCTAATCAAAACAGCCTACCCAAAGCATAAAGCATAAAGCAGTCTTTCCATTTCTAGCTAAAAACTGAAAGACTATCTCCAAAAGTCTTTCCTTGTCTTCCCTACTATTAGAACTACTGCAGAAGAAGGTCAAGGAGCATTGATGAGCCTCGTCCACAAGTTCTAAGCCAACACCAAGCAACAAGCACAACCTGGAGCATGTCATTGTCAAATGTCTGCATTTTGTCTGTTTTATTGTTTTTCTTTTAGCATTAGCAGTCTGTATTTCTAGCCAGTATTTTGTCATCTTTTAATAGTTAATCTTGGCCCTTAGATGATACTCTAGGGTTGTAATCAGATCAAGCATTGAGGCCTATATAAGGACCCATGCTCTTTTGTACAAGGCAGTTGATTATTGAATGAAAAACTTGAGCATTGTTCTCATTTCTAAAATCTTTCCAACTTGTGCTTTGTCTTAGTTGAAAGTCAGGCCAGATAACATCCTGTGCTAGGCTGTGGTTGTTGATCTAAGTCTGTGGCAAGTTAGATATCCCTGTGCATAGACTGTGGGGTGTTTGCTTGTTGTTTAGTTCAAGTCTGCTTACCTGTGCTTGGCTGTGGTAAGGAGTCTTAGCTAGTCTAGTTTGTTGTTTGATTCCCTGTGTTGAGCTGTGGGAGTTGAGTAACATCCATATCCAGTGCTAGATAGGAGTCTAGGGTCCAATTCCTAACACACCCCTATAATATCACTGCATCAAGAGCCAAGGTTGTTGCATGCATAATCGATTTTTAGTTTTTTCGAGTTATTGTAACTTAAAGAAAACTAGTAATTTGTGTTTTATAAGATAAAATCACAAAGTTATTTGCATGTCAATATATTCTGGTCCTAATATGATTTTAGGTCATTTTGATGATTTATGGAAATTTATAGTGCTCAAATATGATTTTTAGTGTTTTTATTACATTTTAATGAGTAAAATGATATTTAAAATGCTAAAAATAGTTAGACTTATCTTCGAACCTTGAAATTTTTATACAATATCAAAAATATATTTTACTTACTGTATGTAAAATTTCGTGTGAAGTGGACTTATTTCGTATTATTTATGATTTTTATATGATAAAATGGAATAAATAAAGGTCTTATGATTTGTAACACTTCAGCTTTGAATCTGACCATGAAATTTTAGTATGTTGTCACATGCATGTGTTCCTGTTAGACTGGAAAATTTTAGACTAATGTGATTTGTCTAGCATGATTTATGAAGTTTTAATGTAAAAATGGCATAAATAGTGACTTATTTAGCAAAAATAGCTAAATTAAATTTCATGACAAGAGAAAACTGTTCCTGGTTTCATAAATATCCCAATTTTCATATCTAAAGATGAAAATTTAATATGATTAATTTTTGCATGCTTTATGTATTTTATTTGATAAAACCGATAAAGCGCAACCATTTTTTCTCAAAATCGATTCAAAATTTTTAACCATATTTTTTGACATAATGAGTGTCATGGAAATGTTGCAGAATGTTCAAGAATTTAAAATTCAAATTTTGAAATTATTGTAATTAAATTTGGATTTATTTGATTAAAATATGATTTTAAAAGTCTAATTATGAGCAATTAAATAACAACAGGTTGAATTATTGTCAAAAATTGAGTAATGACTAATTTTTGAGGCCTAAATGAGTTGGGATAATTAACTTGGACTTAAATATGATTTAAGTATTGTTTGGTGATTTTAAAGTGTTATTATCACGCATTTCCGTAAAACCGGGTTATATTCGATATAAACCGTTAATTAGAGCGATTTGGCATTTAACATGAGCATGTTTTATACATATTATAATTCTGAATTTTTATTTATGAATGTCATATTTTCAATTTATGAATGTCATATTTTGGTTTTTGGAATTATGTAATTTTTCCTTGTATGGCCTAGTTTTAATCGATATTGCCCGAAATGTATGGGAATATGGATTCGGTTGTAATTTAATGTGATCTCGTATCACTTTTATTGTATTATTTTATTTTACAAATGTATAATAGGAAATTTGTATCTTTATTATATATTTTGTAATTATTTGTAATACCGGAGTTTCCCAAAGACGGTGCCATTCGGAAAGGAGTTCCGAGAGAGAGAGACGGTGACCTTGGGAGGCGTGCTTATGAAGTTCAAGGGACCAAAGGAGTTGGTTTCCGAATTTGTAATAGATTATATGATTTTCTATTCTAGGAAAGGCCATACTAGGAGTTTTTTTTATGCTTACATTTTATTTAATATGTTTACATGCATTGCCAAATCGCCATAACATGACATGCATATTTTATCGAGTATTCGACCGTGTCAATTTAAATAATCGTTAATTCATCGATTTAGTTCACTTCAACATGATAGATTATGATTTGACATGACCTCTCATAATAAATAATTGAGATCAAGCCTTACCAAATGTAGAACCCATGAATCCCAATTTCGCAAGGAAGTAGGCTCGGCTCACCGGGGTGCTAAACTTGTTACGTTGGGTAAGTGGGGTAATAAATGTTATTATTTCGAAATTTGGATTGAGCTCAACGGAAGTATTCGCGACCGTAGCCGCATGTGTTCCGGGCTTAAGATAAATATTAAAGTAATATTATCGACCGAGAGTTCTAATGTAGAATCGATTAAAGAGTTAATCCACCGAATTATGTTAATGAGGGATGAATCGGCTTACCGTGCCCAAGTTGATATGAATTTGGATCTCGGAATCATTTATAATAGTTGGGTAGAGGTCACTATTTAAATGTTAAAACTTGTTTAAAATGTTTACAAGTATTTAAAATGATAAATGTTGACATTTCCTTTATGTCTTTAAAATTTGTAGTCATAATTGTTTAATCGCAATGGCAAATGCTAATTCGTCCACCACCAACTATGCTCCAACTCTCACAAATGTCTCATGGCTTCGATCCTTCATGGATCGATGCAAGTTAGAAATGAATGGCGCTAATTTTACCGATTGGCATATGCAACTCTGCTTGGCCGCGGCGGGTGACGACATGTTTCGTTACCTTGCCAAGGCCTCTCCCACCGCACCTAATGAAAAGTCAACCGCCACGCAAGGGGAGCCTATGAGGCTAGCCACTAAGAGTCCGCCGCGATCAAAAACGTTTTGATCTTCTTGTTGGAGGCCGATCTCCAAAGGAGTGCCATAAGATGGGCACGTCCTATGAGATCTATGCCTAGCTTGTGAACATGTTTTTCACAAGCTCCTAGGATCATACAATATGAGACGGCTTCCGCATTTTTCGACATGATCCTATAAGAGGACCAAAAGTTAGCCCTCATGTACTCAAATTGATTGAGCATGTTGAGACTCTTAAATTGCAAGGGGTAATGCAACGAAATATACTCAGAAAAGTATAGATTTCAGTAGGTTTTAATGCTTGTAAGACACACACACAAATGAAGACACAAAGGACTTGAATTGGACTTGTTGTTGTGTTGAAAGTTTCTGAATTTTATAAGAAAATGAAGTAAGAACAAGATAGTACTCTTCCAAAGCACAAAGCCAATGGATAGAGGTTGTGATGAATGACTCCAGCAACTCAGCAAAGACTCAAACAACACTCTTCTAGCACTAAGCAAAGAAGGGACTCAAGCACACATCCATGAGTTTAGAAATTGGAAACAAAAGTTTCAATTCTTTCATTCATTCAAATCTGATTTCAACTTCTTACAAGCAAGCCTTATATAGGCCAAGAGAGACACATCTAAGGGTCTCAAATGCATCATCTAATGTACAATAAGTCGTGGCCTTGGCCTTACACAAATCAGAATACTAACTAGGATACAAAAGCATAAAGTAATAAAGCATAAAGCATAAGACAGAAAACAGGCTGCTCCTCTTTGTCTTGTTGTGCAAGGTCAATTAAGATGTGTAAGACCTTGAAGCTTGGGCTTGGCAGCTACCATCTTTAAGTACAAAGGGTTAGGATGTCTTTCAAGTTGTGCCCTTGTCTTGCCTAGCCAAATATAGCACCCAAAACAGCCTTGGTACAAGACAATGCTGAAATGTCCCTATCTGGACCCATGTGTTTGCACTTAGCTAAACCTGCTCTTTTATTGTGAATTAGCAAAAACTCTCCTGGACTTTTATCTTCCTAATACCCTAAACTAAGAGTATTAGGCCTTGGAATAACTTAATTCATATTAGGGGTTGCCTTGGACGAAGCTCTTTGATGTTGGACCTGAACCGGGTGAGATAGGGCATGGACCCTTCTGATTGCATTTTGTAACACTCATAACTCTCTGCTCAGGATGAATTTGAAGACCCATGATAGCTCATGTGAAATCTATGGATGTTAGCTTTCTCCTCCAAACAGAATAACCCCTAAACATTAAGTATATTTTGAGTTATGAAACTTTGAGTGCAGATTGGTCTTAATCACATACCCAGCAGACTTGCCACTAACTATACCCGTTTTGCTCAAGCCATAACTCTCACCTTAAGAAGATTTAGGAGTAACCCAAGGTGCCATTTTGAAGCTAAATGAGTTAGCTTCTTCCTTCATTTGGTATCACACAAATAGCTTGCTCCAATCTTCAGTTATGATCCATTTAGTAAGAAGGGGTCAGACTGATCTCTACATTGCACTCTTCTGTAGGGGATGTCTTGTAGCAGTCATAACTCAAGCTACATACCTGCTATTGGGATGATTCCAAATGCATTGTGTACATAAGACCATAAGCTTTCCAATGACTCAAGAATCAAAGGATTTGCACGAGTAGAACTTGAAATATGAAGCTTGAAAGTCAGGCCCGTACAATTGAAAGCTCAAGATGCTTATGTTGATCCCCTAGATTGCATTCATTTGGGATGTCTACTTGGACACTCCCATGGACGGTTGCATTAGCACAAAAACGAGTGACAATGCAACATGTTTTGTTTCAAACTCTCCTTCTTCAAAAGAATTTGTCCTCAAATTCTGTTGGATCAAAATCAAAAGACTTGTTGCCAAGGGTTATGTTCTCCTAGTATTCAAAAGATCAAGTACAACTTCAAGAGATGGACTATCATGGCCACCTCCCGGATCATAGACTAGAATGGTGAATGACATGAGATATGTGGTACCATTCCCAAGTTCAGATTGCATACCCAACCAAGAATTTCTTGTTCCTCCTGGATCAAATGTGAGGTGTATGACATCCTTCCTAGACTTCACATCTACCCTTATTCTTCTTGTAGTATCATGAGCTTGTCTATCATTTGAGGATGGTGTTCCACCTGGATGAAATGTACTCCTAACAAGCTTTGGACTCAACTTTGCATCAAGTATCCCAATACTTGTAGCACCGAAATCAGAATGTTCATATTTGCACCCCAAGCTTGGTTTGTTCTCATTGACTACTCCCTTAACATCCTTAGGTGACCAACACTCTTTAAGTGAAGCATAAGCAAGAAGCAAATTAGCCCCTAGAGTACCTCCTCTCACATTCAGCTCCTCTTCAGTAGATATCAAGTTATACAAAGGGTCACTCACATCAAAACAAGCATGATTCACATAGCACACATCCAAATGAGTGCTTATAATCCAAGTAGAACACGAGAAAGCTTCAAGTGGGCAGCTATTGTTTTTGTGCATTGGACTCATCATATACAACACCAAATGAACTAAAACTTGAGCAACATCAAGTAGTGAACCTCCCCTTGGTGTTCCACATAATCCCAACAAGTTCTCACAACTATTTTGAGCATTACTCATCTTAAAACACAAGAAGATCATAGCTGGACAGTAGGGTTTAGATTGATCAATTTCAGTCCTTAACATGTATGAGGTTGCACCCAAATGAGCAAGAATAACTTGCAACCTCATCAACATGTAATAATGAAAGTGTGGGGATGCAATAGTACAAGATATACCTCTCAAGATAAAACTTAAGATGCAAGAATCATGACTTGTGTAGGAGATCAGATTTGGCACACTTGAGCATGGAACAACCCAAGACACTTCTTTTGCTTCACCCTTGATCGACTCCCAACAACTACCACCATTGAACATGACCATGGACTGTCCAAACTTCATGGTTTGATGCTCAAGTAGTCCTTGGTCGACAATCACCTCTATAGGACCCAAATCAGTAGCTTGCTCATTGATGGTTCCACAAGAAAGGACAAGGCTATTCTCTTCTTCATTAGTAGGCTCATAGGTTGAGTTCAAGGAGGTTTTATTTTCAAAACATGGGTTCTCAATGATAGCACTACATGACCGTTTCACTTCAGCACATGTACTCATGACCTTTGGTTTAAGCTTAGACTTAGGACAAGCAACATCCAAGCATGACACAACAACCATTTGGCCTAAACTCTTATCTTTCCCAACTGTTTTGATGGCTTCTAAACTATCCCCTTTAGTTAAGACCTCATGATTTGTAGGCCTTACTAAGATCTTCTCAACATATAAGGCTAACTCAAGCAAATCATCATAAGGATACAACACTTCTACATCAATTCTCTTTGCAATTTCAGATTTCAAGCCACGGTAGAATTTGACTCCCTTTTGCACAACCTCATCATTCATATCACAAACAAAGCTTAACTCTTTAAACAACTTAGCATACTCATGAACACTCAAGGAATTTTGCTTAAGAGTCTTAAATTCAGTCCACAAACTATCCATGGTAGAACAAGGTAGAAACCTTAGTCTCATGTTCCTTTCAAGTTTATGCCATGACCTAATCATACCCTTCCCTTCATTCCTCCTTGAAATTCTAAGGACCTTGTACCATAACAAAGCACTATCCTCTAAACAAGACACAACAAGTTCAAGCTTCCTTTTCTCAGAATAACACTTGTGCTCAAAGTAGCATTCAACATCATACAACCAAGACACAAATGCTCTACTGTTTTCACCATTAAAGGGAGGAAGTAATGGTGTTTTACCTTTGCTCCCAAGGGTAGGAGAGGGCTTAGAACACTTATATGGCAGGTGGTACTTCCCTTGGTACAAATCAGGTGGTTTAGGCTCCCTTGGAACACCATAGTTGCTGGTTGTCTTCTTTGGAAGCACATCACCTTCATACCCTTTTGTAAGAGCTTGCAACTTCCCCCTAGCTTCTTCTAAGGACTTGGAGATGGAACCAAGGTCACAAGGCTTCATTATTTGACATGGAACATAAGGCATAACAAACATTGCTACTGATTTACTCACACAAATCAGATTGTACTCCTCTCTTGAAAACAAGTTGTTTTTGTGTTTATAATGTAGGTAGGGAAACATAAACTCACAAACCAAAGCTCTGATACCAATTGCAACGAAATATACTCAGAAAAGTATAGATTTCAGTAGGTTTTAATGCTTGTAAGACACACACACAAATGAAGACACAAAGGACTTGAATTGGACTTGTTGTTGTGTTGAAAGTTTCTGAATTTTATAAGAAAATGAAGTAAGAACAAGATAGTACTCTTCCAAAGCACAAAGCCAATGGATAGAGGTTGTGATGAATGACTCCAGCAACTCAGCAAAGACTCAAACAACACTCTTCTAGCACTAAGCAAAGAAGGGACTCAAGCACACAGCCATGAGTTTAGAAATTGGAAACAAAGGTTTCAATTTTTCATTCATTCATCAAATCTGATTTCATTAGGTTACAAAGCAAGGCTTATATAGGCCAAGAGAGACACATCTAAGGGTCTCAAATGCATCATCTAATGTACAATAAGTCGTGGCCTTGGCCTTACACAAATCAGAATACTAACTAGGATACAAAAGCATAAAGTAATAAAGCATAAAGCATAAGACAGAAAACAGGCTGCTCCTCTTTGTCTTGTTGTGCAAGGTCAATTAAGATGTGTAAGACCTTGAAGTTTGGGCTTGCCAGCTACCATCTTTAAGTACAAAGGGTTAGGATGTCTTTCAAGTCGTGCCCTTGTCTTGCCTAGCCAAATATAGCACCCAAAACAGCCTTGGTACAAGACAATGCTGAAATGTCCCTATCTGGACCCATTTGTTTGCACTTAGCTAAACCTGCTCTTTTATTGTGAATTAGCAAAAACTCTCCTTAACTTTTATCTTCCTAATACCCTAAACTAAGAGTATTAGGCCTTGGAATAACTTAATTCATATTAGGGGTTGCCTTGGACGAAGCTCTTTGATGTTGGACCTGAACCGGGTGAGATAGGGCATGGACCCTTCTTATTGCATTTTGTAACACTCATAACTCTCTGCTCAGGATGAGTTTGAAGACCCCTGATAGCTCATGTGAAAGCTATGGATGTTAGCTTTCTCCTCCAAAAAGAATCACCCCTAAACATTAAGTAGATTTTGAGTTATGAAACTTTGAGTGCAGATTGGTCTTAATCACATACCCATCAGACTTGCCACTAACTATACCCGTTTTGCTCAAGCCATAACTCTCACCTTAAGAAGATTTAGGAGTAACCCAAGGTGCCATTTTGAAGCTAAATGAGTTAGCTTCTTCCTCCATTTGGTATCACACAAATAGCTTGCTCCCATCTTCAGTTATGATCCATTTAGTAAGAAGGGGTCAGACTGATCCCTACATTGCACTCTTCTGTAGGGGATGTCTTGTAGCATTCATAACTCAAGCTACATACCTGCTATTGGGCTGATTCTGTTGGAGTAGGTGTCCTCCACAATAGTGCGCCACATAATAAATCTTATTATGGAATATAATTGGGATAATTATTGACTACATATATGATTAGTCAGTTGATTAACGTAAATCAATAACGGTTGCATACGAAAGCCTGACACTAGAGTTTATTGTGACGTTGTACACCACCCGAACCACGTACCACTTTCTTTTACACTATCGTTTGTCTAGGAAATATTTTAACGGATACTTTTCAGCAGATTTAAGTTTTAATTTAGAATTTATTGTTTCGAGTTGAATTTGGAATTTCCGAGTTCGTATTTGGAATTTCTGTGAGATTCCATGAGAATCCCGTTTTAAGTCATCTTTGACTTTTCTTGACTTTTAAGTCGTCTTTGACTTTTCTTGACTTTTTAAGTCGTCATTGACTTTTCTGGACTTTTTAAGTCGTCATTTACTTTTCTTGACTTTTAAGTCATCTTTGACTTTTCTTGATTTTTAAGTCAACTTTGACTTTCGTTGACTTTTTACGACTCGCCTTGTAATTTGAAAGACCAAAATTTTATTCAAAAAAATAATAAATTTAATTTATTTTTATTAAGATTTATTTGAATTTATGATAATTTAATATAATTATTTTGAATTTATTCGGAATTTAAGAGAAGGTTTTAGTCATCTTAAATCCCGAAACAAACCCGAAAC
>JAIUZE010011328.1:0-13271 GCA_022085475.1 Heliosperma pusillum | reverse complement strand
TGTTGAGCGTTGGAGATGGCGACCTCGAGGCTTTCAAAGCTTCAGAAGCATGATTGGAATGAGATTGCCATGGGTGTTGACAAAAGGTAAATGAGGAAATTCAAGGACGAATCCAGCTACAAGGAGCTCAAATCCCTTCTTAAGGCTTAAGGAGGGATAGCAAAACAAAGTCTAGCATGACTAAAAAAAAAATGCGCTTGTCGGGAGGCAACCCGTCTTTTTCTTTTCTTTTTCTTTATGCATTTTTTCTTTTACTTATTAGACAATGATTTTAATTTGGACTATTTTATTTGGACTCTATTTTTGGATTTTGTGTTGTAATAGTTAGGAACAATTTTTCGTTTTACTTGTTATTATGCGTGTTTAGTTAATAGTTTTTCATACTTAGAATCGGAAGACTTATTGAGACAAGAAGGAGCTATCCTTGGCCCAAGTTGTCAAGATTACTAAGGTTAGTAAGTATGTTAAAGGACATAGCCCAAAGGTAAGAGCAAGTGGCAAAGAAAAAAGAAACAAAAAACGGACCCGCGAACTTCCCCGATCGGATTGCGGTATACCCGATCGGGTAAGTTGGCTGCCTCGTATTTTGCTCTAATTTCTTCTATAAAACCCACTTGCTACCCTTTTCTTGCTGCCTTATACCCGTGTTCTTCAATTTCAAAGCTCAAAATTCTCTCAAAACCTTCAATTCTTAGTCTTTTCTTACAAAATTTGTTCATATAGTTCATCAAGGGCAACTTCTAAGCATCATCAAGTAAGTTATTTCTACTTTAGTTACTTCAATCTCTCTATATTTTTCAGAAATCCAACATGAACAAACCCTAACTCAAATTTGAGGGTTCTTGATTTTGATTGCAAAACTTGTTTAAATTGGATTTCTAATGATTCTTACATGCTATAGAGTGAATTTTAGTGATTAATTAGGATGATTACTATGGTTTGGGTGCCCATATGCTAATTAGGATACTCATCTTTACTATATGCTAAGAATTTGTGCTTAAGTAGTAGTATGATGCTTGAATTCATGCTTTATACTATGAACTTATGATCTTGTCATGTTATTTTAGCATTAGTACCCTTAGGTAGTAGACAAACTCATGATTTAAGAATATGTTGCTCATCTTAGTGACATATTGTTATGCTTAAAACATCCATTTGTGCTCAAAAGATAGCATGACAATGTTTAACTAAGGTCTCTATGCTTGAATTTGTGCTTAAAGCTTAGTATTATAACACTTATGTTATCAATTTGTGAAGTGTTTTAATACTAGTTATTTGTAGAAAATGGCACCTACATTAAGGAAATCAAAGAGGGCAAGAACCTCCAATCAAGGAGAAAGTAGTAGAGCACAAGAAGAAGATATAGAAATGCTTGAAGCAAATGATCAACCCGAAAATCAAGGAAATGCTATGCATGATCCTAACTTTCCGGATGTAGAATTTAGTTCACACAAGCAATGGCAAAATTGGTGCATTCTTAAAAGCAAAGGTATGAGGGCTACCAAGTTCCTCAATGTTTCTTATTTACGGCATATGAAACTTTATGAGCATGTTAAAGTGTTATTTAGGGGCTTAGGTATGAATGCTAGCATGAACTTTAGTTATGAGACCTACCCTCAATTAACCCTTGAATTCTTAAGCTCATTCGAGTTACATAGGTCTAGAAATAGAAATCCCATGCCTCAAATTCAGTTTCGCTTGTTTAATGATGATTATAATATGAACTTAGAGAACTTTGCTAGACAATTTGGTCTCACCACTGAGGATACTGTTACCTCACCTCCAGAAGGCTTTGATATTAGCCTGCATTGGAGTGCTATCTCGACTTACCCTGTCTCTCGTTGGGACCATGTCATACACCAACACATCCATCATCCCGCCATTAGAATCTGGCAAAGATTCATGGGATGGACCTTCTTGGGTCGTGCTGAGCCTCATTTGGTGAGACGAGTGGAGTTAGAAATGTTAGGAGGATTTTTGAATGTGAATGGTGATGAACCATGGTCTATTAGTATACCGTACCATTTTGATGTTTAGTTGACCAAGCTATTAATCCTAAGAACACCGCCATTGTTTATGGAGGTCTTATCACTCACCTTGCTATGCGAGTTTGTGGTTTTAACTAGGGGTGTTCATTCACGGTTCCGTTAACCGAACCGAACCGTTTGTACGGTGAACCGAATATACGGTTCGGCTGCAAGTCGACCCTAAACCGAACCGTTTGATACGGTTTATTTCGGTTCGGTTAACCGAACAAAACGGTTCGGTTTGACGGTTCACCGTGAACCGTTTTAAATTACAATTTAAAGCCATTTCATATGGAACCAAAGAGACTTTGTCTACTTGTTGCTATAAAAATAAAAATAAAAAAACATTAAGAATCAAACTCATATTACAAGAAAAAAACAAAAATGAAATCATACAAACTAATACTAAAACAGTAGTACCACTATAATCAAAGAACAATAATTTATAAAGTGAACAACGACGACAACAGAAGGTGCGACGGCGACGGCATCATAAGGGCACGACGACGGCGACGGCATCATAAGGGTACGACGACGGCGACGGCAACAGAATGGCACATCGACGGCGATGGCGACAGCAAGAGAAGGGCGCGACGACGGCGGTGAAAAAATGAACGACGGCGGCGGTGGAGAAATGAACGGCGCCGACGGAGTAGTTTTCATTGCGAGTTGATTAGATTAAGATGAGAAGATAATAAAGAATGAGGGAATGAGGGAATGAGAGGCTGTGAGTTGTGAGTTGTGAGTTTAGAGAATGAGAGGCTGTGAGTTGTGAGAATTAGGTTTTATGTCTTATTTTGGGCCTAGTAAGCAATCCAGTCCATCTTTCAACTTATATTAGTAATTCGGTTTGGTTTCGGTTAACCGCGATCACCAAAAGTCGAACCGAAACCGAACCGGTTTTGGTGGGATTGAAGCGGTTCGGTTCACCGAACCGAATTCGTCTTTCGGTTCGGTGAACCGAACCTAAAAAAAGAGCGATTTTTGGTTTTTTCGGTTCGGTTATTACGGTTCGGTTAATAATGAACACCCCTAGTTTTAACCAAGCCACCACCGACCTCCAGGCATTGACTACACCTCCCACCGAGATGCGAAATGGGTTGGATTATGCTTATTTTGTTCAGCTCATCTGGTTTCGAGTCTCTCACCCCCATATGATTTGAAGGATAGCTGGCCGTGATTCGGTCAAGTTGACCGCCGAGTTAGAGCAAATTCCATTTCTTTGGCAGCGTCCTCAACTTCAAGAGGATGAGGCTATCTTACCCCGACCCACTTACTACCTTCCTGTTGGGGATATTACCCCCATTGACCCCCCTGTTCAACTTAGATACCACCGCCCTGAGGTAGGATCATCCTCTCACTCGTCCCATGCTGCGGGCGATGTGACCACCATGTTTTAATCCCTAACCTTGTCCGTTAATAGAATTGAGTCCGACCAGCAGCTTGCTTTGCACCCCATCTATGACCACTTTCCTAGGCAAGGTGTGATTAGACCGGAGGGCCCCCACCCGTCTTTTTATACTTGGCCCGAAGGGGGGGTATGGTACTGCTTATGATGCAGGTGTGCAGCCAACCGGACCGGATTACTTTGGAACCAACTATGGCGTTGAGAGTTTTGGAGGGTATAGAGGTGATTTTGGAGATCACCAAGTTGAAGAGTACCAGTCCTTAGGAGCCAGCAACCCAACCGGGATCATTGCTTCTCGTGGTAGTTATTATTCTGCAGATGATACCTACTATACAGATACTTCTGGATCCGCATCCGAGCCACCTCCTTCTGAGAGGAGAGGCCGTAGCTGGTGGCCTTTGTGATGAGCTGATGAGCTCCCCTTGTTTATACTAGCTTGGGGGAGGCTAGACATTTTGTAAGAATTTTCTTTCGTTCCTTTCTTTCTTTTGCATTTTTCGTTTTATTTTAGCCCCTTTTCCCATTAGAATTTCATATCGTTTCTCTGTTCCATGTGCTACCAGCCGTTTCTCGGTTTGTTTCTGTTATAATTGCATGCACATTGAGGACGATGTGACGTTTTAGCTTGGGGGAGGATTTGCATTTAGGATCTGCATTTAGGATTGCATTTAGATTCTTATTTATTTATTTTATTTTAATTTTTAATTTTCTTAGTTCATTTTTAGTTTTTAGTGTTAAAAAAAAAGGAAAAAAAAAGATAAAAAAGATAAAAAAAAATACAAAAAGAAAAGATCATTTCCATCTTACATTTCTCATTTTATAGTTTTTATAAGATGATGTTTCATTTTATTATGAGGAATTGTGCATTCATGGGGATGTCTTGTACACAGTAGGTAGGAAATTGCATTTGGACTTAATTAAGCTTGATCTTGACTTTGGCAAGCTACTCATATTGTAAGGTAGAGCCTCCAGTGGTCGGTACATCTGAACCCGATCCCAGTTTAGGAGTGAGTAGTTTCTCCTTATAGTCTGTGTTACATCAAAACGCATAAGTATGGTTTTTATTCCATTTTCTATAAGTATTGCTATCATGATCTACATTTTGAAGCCATTCAATCTCTTGTTCACATTTCGCAAAAACACCCTTCTTCCTAGCTACATTATAATATTGCCTACCCTTAATGATCTAGTAATTGACTATAGGTGTAGGGGTGTTCTATGCTTTTGCGATGTTCTGATAATGCCACCATTTGGTGTGAACTTGTTGTATCGGGATTGCTTATTCCCGTGTTTCTCAAAGAAAAAAAAAAGAGCTTTGAAAAAATGATGAGAAATGAAAAATGAAAAAGAAAAATTGGAAGCTCAAAAGGAAAAAAAAAGAGAAAGAAAAAAAGAAGAGAAAAACGCTTCCATGAATGAAAAGAAAAGAAAAATTATGGGAAGTCGTAACTTGATTTGTCATGTTTAATGAGCCAATATGCTGCTTTTGGCTTTGACCATTGTTGATGGGAATTGGTATGATTTGGATCAAGTATCCACTACACATTTGGGGGTCGTTTGGTTCAAGCATTCGGAATGGATTGGAATGGATTCTAACTCTAAAGAGGTATGGAGTTAGAATCCCATACATGTTTATAGTTGTTTGGTTCAATCTAGGAATGAGAAATAATAGTGTGTTAGGTGGAATGGATTTAGAAACTTGGGGGAGAAGTAGGTATGGGATTACAAGGGGTTGGAATGGAGTTAGAATCCATTAGGTATCTAACTCCATTCCAAAATGCTCCAACCAAACATTGAAATGGATTGAATCCATTCCAATCCATTCCAAAAGCTCCAACCAAACACCCCCTGGTTATTACTAGCTTGACTTAAGCCCCACATGACCAAAATCATTTGTCCACTTTTTACCCAAATTTCCCAAGCCTCTTCTTTACTTTTCTAATGCTTCTTACATTATATTTTGATCATGATTAGTCTTACTTAATGATTTTGGATTGTCTACCATACTAGACTGCGGGCACATTCTTATAAGTTGTAGATAGGAGAGTGTCACTTCAAATTTGAACCAATATTTCCTATTTTACAAAAATTTGAGTGAAGAGTGTACCGTGAGAGTCCATTGTCAAAAAGATCATGCAAGAGCTGAAAAGGTCCAAAGAATATTTTCTATGCTGCGCCGTTATGTAAATCTCAACCATGTTTCGCATTTTCCTTCGCCCTTGTTGTAACGGGTTTATGATTCATCTACTTATTAAGAGCTTACTTTTTGAGATTTGTATGATAGATTGATCATTGTTAGCTACCCTTGTCCTAGTTATGATTGTTATATTTGCTTGAGGACAAGCAAGGGTTTAGCTTGGGGAGTTTGATAAGTGATATTTTGTATTGATTTATCCCCCGTTTTAGCTCGATTTCTATACGATTTATGCACTTTGTTAAGTGATTAACGAGCTAATATTGCTATTCTAGTTGTTTTGCGTGTTTTGACTCGTTTTATAGGAAATGAAGCGGGTTTGCTATATTTTCCTACTTTATGGAGCAAAGGCACTAGGATACGAGTTTTCAAGGAATTGATGATAGCCAGTTCTCGATTTGATTAAGATTCCGCTACATCCTTCCTCAATTGAATTTATCTTGGACTTTGGGTTTGAACATCAAAAGGAAACATCAACCCAAGCCAAAAGAAGATCAGCCCAAGCCCAATTCCGTATTGCATTGACCAAGACCAATGTGACAACCCTCGCGAATGCGGAAATAAAACATACAAGCATGTGAATTATATAGCAAAAATATGAACTTTTAAAACTTTTATGCATGCAAGAAGAAGTATACGAGGAGTGTCAAATGTTACAAACTAAAGTATGAAATACAACAAAGAGACGAAGTCTCTCAAGATATTATAAATGTCAAAGTGTTTAGCAAACTAGCTAAAATCGTCTAGAGGTGTTTCAATCCAGGGACAACGCCCGCTAGCTCACACCCGAACCCAAAATATCAAGCAAAAAGCCATCCATGCAAGCAACCTATTCATCCATGAAAAACATGAACGCCACAGTCAGTGGGGAGTAACTCCGGGTTCTCCCAGCCATATCACATTAAACGTACATAACAGGAAATACAAAAGTAGAAGCATGCATATATAGATATACATGTGAAATACGATAAGGATAGATAGGCAATTCAATATATAATGATAAGAGCATATGGAAAACAAATCCGAATCCATCATGTTATACAAAGACTCGGGGAAGACACTCTTAGGCAACCGAATACGCTCACTAGGGCTTACATCTCACCGTTAGCGGTATAAGTTTGATAAGATTGAGACTCGACAAACAAACCATGCCAATTCATGGTATGACCATGAATAATCAATCATGTAATCACCCATCCACACATAACAATACATTGACGACCTCTCTCACGGTAAATGAAACGCACTAGCACCGTGTACATGGCAAGTATGATTAAAAGGCATCCACGGGAGAAAAACATTCCCTGAACGCATACACGATTCAATTCATTTCGTATATGTAGACTAATTTCCTCCCGGTAGGACGACGATAATAATACGTTCCTAGTCTAAACCTGGCCAGACTCTCGGAATAAGACGTGTTCCGATTCGACATGTGGTAAGACGTTCCACATCCAAGACTCGGTCAATCATAGACGCCGAGTACCCCAAATTCGGTAGATCAATTCACGAAAGAGGCGGAAAAGAGCACAAGCCTCATAACCAGCGGTACGCTACATGCAAATAACACCACCTCGCAAGTACACAACATTTGACGGCCGGGTCGATCAACGCAAAGCGTTCGCCTCCCAACAACGTCGTCGTATGCCCACTAACACATGCAATTAAGCAGTAGGATACTTCCCCGTTCCGACATTCCAGCCTTACGAACGTGGAGGTAACCAAGGGAATGAGAGTACAAAGCACATAACAAAATAGTGCTCAAACCTTAACATTTGTAAAAACCGACTCAAAGTGGAACATATCAAAAACCGTCACAAAACATGTGATACAAGCGAATGAAATATCATATATTCAAAACATTAATATTAAAAGTCACTACGTAAATTTATACGATAAATGAACGATCGAAAATATTATAAATAAAATCGTAAACAAGAAATACAAGGACCTGCCAGCAGGTGCCAGCCGGTCAGGTGGACTGGGTCCCGGCCACCCGGTTGACGCCATGTATCATACGAAAAACCAACTTTAAACATCAGTGTGTCCCAGCCGGTCAAGTGGACCGGCTGCCGGCTACCCGGCTGGGACAAAGAGCATATGAGAAAAACAAGAGGGAAAGTTGAGGTGTCTCAGCCGGTCGGCTGACCGGCTGCCGCTCGGCTGGCTGAGACCTATTTCATTGATCAAATATTACGTAACATGCAGAATTTACATCCACTGCCCCAGCCGGTGGGCTGACCGGCTGCCGGTCGGCCGGCTGGGGTCCAAAGTGCAAGAAATCAACAACATTCATCCATGTTCAACATTCAATCATCATCAACTATTATCATAATTCATCCATTCTCATATCAATACTCAACAAACAACATCCATCAACAACAACACAAGTCCTAAGCATACTAACCATAATCTAAATACGATTACTAGCCTAGAAAACACATAAAACACGTAAATGATATCGAGTAACCCTTCACCGTTACCTTATTGCGTCTTCACTCCGCGTCAAGGTCCTCTTCGATTAAGAAATAGTCTTTGTCGGGATCTTGAAGGTCGCCACCTACAAATAGTTAATAAAAGATGAATATTCTTCACCTTGAGAAAGACGGAAAGTTTGAAAAGCGAGAAAGACGGTAATTTTATTATCAATACGGATAGAGGAAGATAAGAGGGGAAGAATAAGACGAACTTACGTGAATTTGAGCGAGAAATGAAAGAGTTATGACGATTATAAGACGGATAAAAAATGGAAGCAAGGTTTTGGTTGATTTCTTAGTGAGGAAGAAAGTGTTGAGTTGTGTGAGTGAATTAGGGTTTAGGAGGGAGTATGAGGAGAGTTAGTGGAAAAGTCAAGAAAAGTCAAAGACGACTTAAGACGGGATTCACTTGAAATCTCGCGTAAAATCCAAATATGAACTCGGAAATTCTAAATTCGACTAGGGAAATTTAATTCTAAACTAAAACTAAATTTCGCTGAAAAGTATCCGTAAAATATTTTTACTATAAAAATAGGGTACATTTGCGGGTGTTACAATAGTAACCTAAAATCATTACACTCAATACTACACTCTACCACTTTGCATGTGAATTAAAATAAGCAAAATAAGTCCCTTGTGAGGGCTATATGGACCGGCCATATATATTGCCTATAAAAGGGCAATATGGTGGTTCATTTTTGTTGTTCATTCTTGCTCATTTTCTCATATATCTCTCTAAAACTCATCTTCTCACTACAACGCTCATAATACTAATATTTACTAAGTATTACTAGTGTAGTAATATATACTAATATTGGTAGTATTATATCTATCTTATTATCTAGTTAATAATAAGAATACATTATTTGGTATCATCTTGGTGCAACTTGAAGGAGGTCTTTTAATTTGGAGTTTGTTCTTGGATCATCCTTGTTTATAGCTCAAGATCAATAAGAAAGAGTTCTTATCGTGCCCATTTAATTTCCTTTTCAATGTGAGGAAATTTCTTCTTTTATATTATGTCTTTATA
This sequence comes from Heliosperma pusillum, assembly GCA_022085475.1. NCBI lineage: Eukaryota > Viridiplantae > Streptophyta > Magnoliopsida > Caryophyllales > Caryophyllaceae > Heliosperma > Heliosperma pusillum. The sequence continues at coordinate 4,135 of JAIUZE010011328.1, read as the reverse complement.
TTTGCATGCATGTTACATAGATCATTAAACACTAAATTAACAAGTAATTTAGTAACTAATTAGAGGAGTCTAATTAAGGTCTATGGAATTTCATCTTTCAGGTCGCACTTGTGATTTAATATTTATATATTTAGTGGTTTTAATGATCTGGAGAGTAACTGTCTGACCGGAAAATCTACCAGAGATCACTTCCGAGCGTGGCCACGCATTTTATGTCACTCCTCCTCAAGTGACCTGAAGATGTTAATACCCAACGTTGGTGGACAATTCCTTTTTACCCATCTTACACTGTATAATGCAGATCACCATGACCTATAAGATGCCCATCGGCCTCCTTTCACGACACGACGTAGGACAAAAACAAAAGTCAATAGGAAACTACACCGACTCAAGTAAATGGTCGTCAGTCTAAAGAATCGACTCATAGAAATAAATTAGAAATCCCCGCCACGACCAGGGTTCAACATTTTTGATAAGGGACTCTATTATGGTCACTGCCCGACAGAGTGTCTCCACCGTCTGTCTATGTAAACGACCAGTCATCTTAATGACCCCATGGTGCTGAACCAACCATCGATCGACTTACAATCTAGTCACTTCGAGACGTCACCTCATATAAGTGACTTGGGACAAAACACTAAGTTCATCCTATTCACTTGAATTGGGTTCAACTTTTATTTCAACCAATTCGGATAAACAAAGTATTCAAATTTAGTCAAACTAAATAAAAGAGTTTTTAATTAAACTCTAACAATGAATGCGATTATCAAATATATGGAAAAATGGATACGCAATCAATAATTTCATATCCCATAATCTCCAGCAATTCAGGTACACGTTTCAATCCTCATTGAAATGACATGACAATCATGTTCATCCTGCAAAAAATATGGCTAATGGATTAGCAATACTTGCATCTTTCCCAAATTTGATTGCTATTTCCCTTTGTCTACGTAATCCCATATTACATAAAACTTTAAGAGTACGTGTCTAGGTTTGAATCTAGACTTAGGCCCTTTAGCCTGAAGGTAGCTCCCACTGTTTTACCAGTATGATGGGATAGGATATATAACTATAGGAACTACTCCTAGTCCCGCCAATACTGTCGAATCCAAGCTACTTTCATATGCATCATCAAATGATGCAATGTACTCCATTTCCGTTGTGAAATTCGAAATGATCAACTGCCTGGAACACTTCCTGGGGATACGTGACATTCATATTTGGAAATGTCACTCGTACTTGGAACCTTTCCAATAGTTCTTTCTGTTTGGTACTCTTCCAAAAGATAAATCTTCTATAAAACACAACCATATCGTGATTTCAAATCACCTTGATCAGTTTGGAAACTGACGTCTGTGTAACCCCTTACACACAACTCATTATATATACTCCAAACATTCAGAACATATCCTTAGTCCTTTGCAAGTACTTAAGGATGTTCTTTATGGCTATCAAGTGACTCTCACTTGGATTTGATTGCAAATGACTCGTCATGCTCAAAGCATGCAAAATGTCGGATTGAGCATATATCACAGCGTGTATAATTGATCCCGCAGCGAAAGCAAAAGGAATCAATTATCATGTGTTCAACTTCCTTGAACTAGCAAAGATCTTATCAATATAAGAATTTTGACTTAATGCTAATATCCTTTTAGATTTATCTCCATAAATCTAGATATCTAAGAGATGTATTCTACTTCTCCAAAGTCTTCCATTATCTAAAATGATCAATATGTCTCCACATATAAGACTGATGAAAACCATATTACTCCCACTAAACTTCATGTATAAACATAATTCCTCGAGATGTCGAGAAATGCTTTATGACATGATTGACACACTAATTCCAACTCTTTAGTGCTTACTTAAGACTTTCTCTTAAATTTTCACATTATCTTACGATTGATTGGATCTATAAACCCTTTGGTTGATATGAAATATTCAACCTCTTCTATAATCGCATTCATGAAGGCGGTTCGTGAGATACAATTGCCATCATAGTATTATGATATGCTTTAATCTCTAAGTATTTTCGAATGGATCAAAGCATTGTAATTGGTTCAAACACTTTGCCTACCAATTAATCTTGTAAAACATTTGAATGTTCATCCACGATGATTTTGATCTTAAAGATCTATTTACACTGAAGAGGTCGTACTTCTTCAAGTAAAATTTACAAGGTCACATACCTGACCATCGTGCATGAAGTCCATTTCGAATCATATGACTCTAAGCCATGGCATGAAGTTGGGACTAGAAAAAGTCTTTTATAAATCACAGATGAGTCACTTTCTAAAAGTAATACGAATTCATCAGTTTTAAAAATTTGTGTTTAAAATTTCACCTGACGTCATAAGGTTCCGTAAAAACAACTACTAAACAAGCAATGAGGAAACCTTTTTTCGGACCATATGCTCAGTTTGTGGCTCTTGAAACATTTTCTCCCACTCTGTCTTATGAAAATAATAAACGTATTTTTATTGAAAGACAGTATCACAAGCCACAAACGCTTTGTTCTCGTAGTCAATGTAGGATTATTGCACTGAAATTATTTAGAAAGACAAGCTAAACAATGACAATTTGAACTAAGGATAGACACTTTGCAAATACTCTGTTTCTGTTTGAACTGATTGTTAAAGAACAAAGATAGAACCTTAACCAAAGCACAAAGCCATTGATTGAGGGTTGAACTTTGATCCCAGCACACAGCTAAGGACCCAAGCTCACTTCCAAGCACAAAGCAAAGGAAGTTGTCTCAAGCACACAGCCAAGAGATGTAACAGAAACAAGGTTTCAGTTTATGTTTTACTTCAAATCTGTCTTTCATTCATTAGGAAATGGCCTTATATAGGCAAGGAGATTACATCCTACTCGTTCAATACATCCAAGGGCCACAATTGGCTTGCAAAAAGAAACAGAAATAACACCTACATTGTTCAGAATTAAAGCAATAAATTAGAAAAGCAGTCTAATGAGACAATCTGCCTTAATGGGGTTGTTTAGGTTGAAACTGGTGGAGGAGTGGACTTCCAGGCTTGATTCTTGAGCTCAACTGAAGTGGGATGAATGCCAAAGGGTCTGCTAAAAGATCCTCGAGCTTGTTTGTTCAAAATAGGAAAGTTTGATAGTGACATTTAAACTACTGCAAAAAGGCTGAAATCTGGACAGTTTGTAGTTGTCCCTAAGCTAACTTTTGTTGGGTGCATTTCCTGGAGGAGAAATCCTAGACAAAGTTGTAGAGGACCCTCCTTAGGACTAATATTGATCACTGGTTTGTCTTGTTTGAGTGTCTAAGGCTCCATGGACCTTGTTTGGACAGACTGTGTGTAACAACCCGAAAAGTACCCTATTTTTTTTTAGTGAAAATATTTTACGAATACTTTTCAGCCTGTTTAAGTTTTAAAGTGGAATTTATTGTTTCCAGTTGAATTTTGAAATTCCGAGTTCGTATTTGGAATTTTTGAGAAATTCCATGAGAATCCCGTTTTTAAGTCAACTTTGACTTTCGTTGACTTTTTCCGACTCGCCTTGTAATTTTGAAGACCGAAATTTTATTTAAAAAAATAATATTTTTAATTTATTTTTATTAAGATTTATTAGATTTATGATAATTTAATATAATTATTTTGAATTTATTCGGAATTAAAGAATAACTTTTACGGTTTTAATCCCGAACGTCATTTAACTATTCCCGAGTCATCTAAATCCCGAAACAAACCCGAAACCCGACTTTGGCATGAGTCACACGCCCATGTCATCTTTTTCCACTCACTTTAGATATTTTCATTCTTTCGATTAAACTAATACGAATATCTAAGATATTTGTAACTTTATCGATCCGTCAACTTAAATTACGCAAATCGTTTAAAAAACAGACCCGACTATCCCCATTTCAACACGGCACTATCAACTCTCTTAGGCCTTGATATTTTCATTTCTTTTGATTACAATAACATAATATCTTGATAATTGATTTAATTAACTGAATATTTAATCAATTACCGTAATATAATTATTAAACCCGAGTCAATTCCGTAACAACAATTTCAAAACCCGACTCATTAATTCTTCTATAACTACACGGCTCACACCCACCATTACTCACTAACTACTTTTTATTTTACAATAAATC
>JAIUZE010011327.1:0-26571 GCA_022085475.1 Heliosperma pusillum | reverse complement strand
TTCAGACAAACAGCCCAAGTAAGAGGAGGCTTACAGATGATCTAAACCAAAACCAGTCATAAGCATGAGACAGAATGAATTTCTCCTGAACTACCCATGAGTCAATCAAAGCCATGGCATTGCTCTGACTACCAGTGCATAGGAGGAGCTCAACCTTGATCTTCAAAAATACTGGAAATGCCTTCATTATGAGAGTCTTTCCTGCAGAGGTGCCAAAGGCTGCTATTAGGCTAGAGATAGGCTTGGCACCAGGAGAACCATAGGCCAGTTTGTTTCCTTTTTAGCACCCAGATCCATTTGGCCAAGAGAGCTTTGTTCCAAGATAACAATTCCTTAATATTAAAACCACCTTCATACCAAGGAGAGCAGATACTATCCCAACTCTTATTAGTCCATGTCCTCTGATTCTCCTCAATTCCCCAGAAGAAGTCCTTACTCATTCTGTTTATCCTCTTGAGGATATTTTTAGGAAGGAGAGTGGTAGTGCACCAGAAAGAAGCCAGACCAAAAAATACAGCATTAAGCAGTTGAGCTTTGCCAGCAAAAGAGAGAAATTTATTAGCCCAATGCTGGATATTGTGCTGCATCTTATTACGTAGAGCATCATACATGTTAGAGGTATTCCTAGCAGTGAAAAGAGGAAGACCCAGATACCTGAAAGGGAAGGAGCCCTCAGAGAAACCAGATAGTTGAAGAATTTCCTGCTTAACAGTAAGAGAAAACCCACCCAGGTATATGCCAGTCTTATCTTTGTTTGCACAGAGACCAGACCAAGCAGAGAACTTGTCTAAAGTACTAATGACAGCTTTGACAGAAGGGACATCACCTCTAACATAGATCATCAAATCATCAGCAAAGATAAGATGAGTGAGCTTAAGTTTAGTGCATTTAGGCTGGTAAGATACATTAGGCAGATGACAAATGTTCCTGAGATATCTAGAAAGAATCTCCATACTCAGCACAAACAAATAAGGTGAGAGGGGATCCCCTTGTCTGAGGCCACTTAGACCTTTGAAGAAACCATGATTATTACCATTCAGCTTGATGGAGAACCAAGAAGAGGAAATGCATTCCATAATCCAGGCAATAAACTAAGGAGGAAACTTCAAAGCACTGAGCATGTTTTGAATAAAAACCCACTGCACAGAATCAAAAGCTTTCCTAATGTCTACCATGATGAGGCATCTAGGAGTAAGATATTTCCTACCATAACCTTTTACAAGAGCGTGGGACGGCAAAATATTGTCATGAATACTCCTATCCTGGATGAATGCAGCTTGCTCAGGCCCCACCAGAGAAGGAATAACACACTTGAGCCTCTGAGCCAGAATCTTACTAATTGTCTTGTATAGAATAGAACAGCAAGAGATAGGTCTATAGTCAAGTACAGTACTGCTAACCAGCTTCTTTGGAATCAAAGTAAGTAAGGTAGCATTGGCTTGCTTACTCATTTTCCCAGTTCTAAAGAAAGCCTGGACAACATTACAAAAATCAGCCCCAATATACTCCCAAGAGGCTTTATAAAAAGCAGAAGAGAACCCATCAGGACCAGGGCTCTTATCAGAACCAATAGCAAAAAGAGCAGCCTTAATTTCAGTATTCTCAATAGGATTAGTAAGGCCTTCAAAAGCACCTTCCATCAAACAATTGCCTTGATGGATATAATCATTATCTAGAGACAGGACCTGAGTAGCTTTACCAAGAAGACCTTCATAGTACTCCACAAAAGCTTTAGCAACCTCAGCTTGACCAATCCTATCAACACCATTACTATCCTTGATATGACCAATGATCTGTTGAGTGGTCCTCATATTAATTCGAGCATAAAAATATTTGGAGGAGGAGTCATTATGAGAGATATGCAGACATTTAGCTTTTTGCTTAAGAATCGTATTTTCAATATTCCTCAACTTAATGAAAGCAACAAGTCTAATCTTTTCTTGCTCCAACAGAGAAGAGGAGAGAGGATTACTTTGAAGAGCAAGCTGACATTCTGCTAGATTAGATCTAGCCTCAATCACCCTCCCCTTGATTCCTTTAAAGTTCTTTCTATGCATCTCAGACAGCTTATAGTTCACAAGCTTAAGTTTGGAAAACAACTGAAAAGAAGGAGAGCCTTGAATAAAAACATTCCAAGCTTCCTTCACAATAGAATAATAATCAGAGTGATCAATCCAGCAATTAAGAAAACTAAACCCTGATCCCTTAAAATCATCATTAAGAAGAGAAACAATTATAGGGGAGTGATCAGATACCCCAGCAAGGAGAAAGTTGGCAGAAGTAGCAGGGAAAGCAGTGTGCCAGGTTGCATTGACCAAAGCTCTATCAAGTTTGGACCATACAATGGTATCAACATCCTGTTTGTTAGTCCAGGTGAATTCACAACCAATACCCTGCAAGTCTTCAACCTGACACCTAAGGAGACAAGAATTAAAGTCCAAAATATCATCCAATTGAGGGGGAGAATTACTAATTCTCTCCATGACATCCCTTACAACATTAAAGTCTCCCATCAAGAGCCAATAGTCAACAGACTGCTTAAGATGAATCAGAGCATCCCAAAGAACCTGCCTCCCCGTAGCATCATTACTAGCATAAATGATAGTAAGATACAAAGCAGTATTAGCAGCAGGATGAGTCACTCTACAATGGACAAACTGAGCATGGATGACCTGACAGTCAATGGTAATAGTACCAGGCTTCCAGATAACCCATATCCTCCCATTATAGTGATGAGTGTAATTACAAACAACTTTGTAACCATTAAACCTGTTCTTGATAATATTCTTCGATTTATTCTCTTTTATCCTTGTTTCAAGTAGCCCAATGATATCCACCTTATTAACAGCCAGGAAATGAAGTACTTCCTTCTGCTTAAGAGGGTCATTACCCCCTATTATGTTCCAAGTAGAAATCTTCATTTACCTCGGTCAGAAGGAATAGTCCCCACTGAGGTATGGTGCATAGTGACTGCAGTCAGATCATGAGACTGACTCAGAGGAGGGTCAAGGGATAGCCCTCTCTTCAAGGCTATTTGAGGATCTATCCCCTCCCCTATCTTGTCACATTCTTGATGCTTTACAGCAGGAGGAAGAGGATCATGAGCACGAACAACAGTGCCTAAACAACCCTCATCATTACCTACTGAGGTACCACCTAGTGACAAAGATTCAGAAAGTAAAGGAACCATCTGTCCCTCAGGCAAACAGTCTGCCAAGTCTGTTAGAGAAGCAAAGCTATTAGTTAGAACAACTCCTGCAGAATCAGATGGAGATGCTCTCTTCAAGGTGATCGGTTATGTCGTGGTCCCGATACAAAAATAATTACCCACACTTAGGCTAACAACATAAGGAATGTAATTAGGAAAGTAGGGTGTCGATCCTCAGGGAGTACGTGTTAACTATGAATTGCTATGGAGTGATTTTCATTTAAGTTCGAGTCATTTGAGGTGGTTGTCTTAAACTACTAACATAAAATAAAATGACAAGTATGTAAATGACAATATGTAAATAACAAATATGTAAATGACAAATATGTAAATGACAATATGTAAAACCAGAAACAGACAACTTACCCGATCGGGTTGTCACGTATCCGATCGGGGAAGTATACTGATCCAAGTGACGGTATTTAAAATCTAACTAAAGCGATATTTAAATGACAATATTGAAAGGCTATCTAACTAGACTAATAAACTAGCTAATAACAATAAAGTAAACTATCTAAGAACAATAATAAAATAACGATAAAGTAAACTAACTAAACAACAATAAAATAAACTATCTAAAACGGTAAAATAAACTATCTAATCAAATTGATATAGTGAAAGAGAAATACATGTAAAACGATTTAAAAGTTTCATTGATACCAACATTAGAATTACTATGATTGTCTAAGCCTTGTAGCGGTATATTCCTCTCGGATTCGTACCGACCTTTTAGTGGGTCCTAACGTCCTCTCAGCATGGTTAGGTCACTAAACCCCTATTGGCAGTCCTAATTCCCATCCCAACTCTCGTTACAAAAACGGAAATTGACTAATACAAACAATTGTTCATGGCCACTAAACAAAGTTATAGAATTTGGCATAACCAAAGGAAGAAACAACTAGGTGGTTCAATTGGTATCTACTCCTCTTTTAATTCATTTAACTAGTAAATCATTTCAATACTACAATTCTATTTATTGTATTTACACAATGATAATCTTACAATATTATATCTAATTTATATGATCATGTGATTAAGTAAATTAATAAGAAAAAGATGTAGGAAATTAAACTATGAAATATAAATACTAAAGTGATTAAGGTGATTATACTAGTAATGATTCTAATAACAATTTTTAGGATTATATGATTAGGCAAAATAAAAGATGGCATAATAGACAATATTTTAGTTTCAACTATGTTGCTTTTACATTGATTTTCTAACAACAATAATATGAGAATAATACTAATGAGATTATAATTCATGATGATTAAAGTTGCATAAGTAAATCAAGGATAGAGGATTACCGAAATTGGAATGCAAATTATGTAGGAAATAAAGTAAAGAACAATTATTCAACCCAATAACAAAAGCTTATAAAAACAGTAGAGAAACACTAAGAAATTGCATAAACTATATTCTAAAACTTGTATGAAAGAAGTAAACTATGAGATTATTATGAAAGTATGCTAATTGTATGTAAATGTAAGCTAAAGATATGATAAATGATAAAAGATGATATGAAGTATGTAAGTTGATGTCTAATTGTTGTGATGATCATTGGCTTTTATAGGGCTGCATGGCTGCTGATCTCTCGTTCAAATTCATACCCTAGACAAAGCATTTAATCACTCATTTAAGCTCGGTAGAAGAAGAGCCAAGTAACGTTCATTTGCAAACATACCCGATCGGGTAAGTGGAAATCCGATCGGGTAAGTGTGCAAGATGAATTTATTGTCTTTTCCAATTTCGTCTCTTGGGCACGGAATCCTATGCCTTGGTCTTGGTCAATGCAATACGTAATTGGGCTTGGGCTAGTCTTCCTTTGGCTTGGGTTGATGTTTCCCTTGAAGTTCAAAGTCAATGTCCAAATTGAGTCCATTCGAGGAAGGATGTAGCGGAATCGTAGTCAAATCGTGAAATGGCTATCATCAGTTCCTTGAAAACTCGTATTCTAGTGCCTTTGCTCCATAAAGTAGGAAAATATAGCAAAACCGCTTCATTTCCTATAAAACGAGTTAAAACACGCAAAACAACTAGAATAGCAATATTAGCTCGTTAATCACTTAACAAAGTGCATAAATCGTAAAGAAATCGAGCTAAAACAGGGGATAAATTAATACAAAAAATCACTTATCAAACTCCCCCAAGCTATACTCTTGCTTGTCCTCAAGCAAACATAACAATCATAACCAGGACAAGGGTAGCTAACAATGATCAATCTATCATACAAATCTCAAAAAGTAAGCTTCTACAAGTAGATGAATCACAAACCCCGTAACAACAAGGGCGAAGGAAAGTGCGAATCATGGTTGAGATTTACATAACGGCGTAGCATAAAAAATATTCTTCGGACTTTTTCAGCTTTTGCATGATCTTTTGACAATGGACTCTCACGGTGCACTCTTCACTCAAATTTTTGTAAAAATAGGAAATATTGGTTTAAATTTGAAGTGACACTCTCCTATCTACAACTTATAAGAATGTGCCCGCAGTCTAGTATGGTAGACAATCCGAAATCATTAAGTAAAACTAATCATGATCAAAATATAATGTAAGAAGCATTAGAAAAGTAAAGAAGAGGCTTGAGAAATTTGGGTAAGAAAGTGGACAAATGATTTTGGTCATGTGGAGCTTAAAGTCAAGCTAGTAATAACCAAATGTGTAGTGGATACTCAATCCAAATCATACCAATTCCCATCAACAATAGTCAAAGCCAAAATCAGCATATTGGCTTATTAAACATGAAAAATCAAGTTACGACTTCCCAAAATTTTTCTTTCTTTTCTTTCATGGAAGCGTTTTTCCTCTTTTTTTTTCCTTTTTTCTTTTCTTTTGAGCTTTCAATTTTTCTTTCAATTTTTCTTTCATTTTTTCATTTTTCATTATTCTTTTTTTCAAAGCTCTCTTTTTTCTTTTTTCTTTGTTTGAGAAACACGGGAATCAGCAATCCCGAGACAGCAAGTTCACACCAAATGGTGGCATTATCAGAACATCGCAAAAGCATAGAACACCCCTACACATATAGTTGGTTACTAGCTCAACAAGGGTAGGTAATATTATAATGTAGCTAGGAAGAAGGGTGTTTTTGCGAAATGTGAACAAGAGATTGAATGGCTTCAAAATGTAGATCATGATAGTAATACTTATAGAAAATGGAATAAAAACCATACTTATGCATTTTGATGTAACACAGACTATAAGGAGAAACTACTCACTCCTAAACTGGGATCGGGTTCAGATGTACCGACCACTGGAGGCTCTACCTTACAATATGAGTAGCTTGCCAAAGTCAAGATCAAGCTTAATTAAGTCCAAATGCAATTTTCTACCTATTGTGTACAAGACATCCCCATGAATGCACAATTCCTCATAACATATTGAAACATCAACTTATAAAAACTATAATTGAGAAATGTAAGATGGAAATGATCTTTTCTTTTTGTGTTTTTTTGATTTTTTTGATTTTTTTGATTTTTCAATAAAAAATAAAAATAAACTAAGAAAATTAAAAGAAAATAAACTAAAAAGTAAAAATCTAAATGCAATCCTAAATGCAGTAAATCCTAAATGCAAATCTTCCCCCAAGCTAAAACTTCACATTGTCCTCAATGTGCACGCAGTTATAACAGAAACAAACCGAGAAATGGCTGTTAGCACATAGAACAGAGAAACAAGATGAAATTCTAATGGAAAAAGGGGCTAAAAAAGAAAAACTAAAAATGCTAAAAATAAATAAAAGAAATAAAATTCTTACAAAATGTCCAGCCTCCCCCAAGCTAGTATAAACAAGGGGAGCTCATTGTCATCTCATCACAAAGGCCACCAGCTACGGCCTCTCCTCTCAGAAGAAGGTGGCTCGGATGCGGATCCAGAAGCATCTGTATAGTAGGTATCATCTGCAGAATAATAGCTACCACCAGAAGTAATGATCCTGGTTGGGTCGCTGGCTCCTAAGGACTGGTACTCTTCTACTTGGTGATCACGAAAATAACCTCTATACCCTCCAAAACTCTCAACGCCATAGTCGGTTCCACACTTATCAGGTCCGGTCTGCTGCACAGCTGCATCATAAGCAGTACCATACCCCCCTTCGGGCCAAGTATAGAAAATCGGGTGGGGGCCCTCAGGTCTAATCACACCTTGCCTAGCAAAGTGGTCATAGATGGGGTGCAAAGCAAGCTGCTGGTCGGACTGAATTCTATTAACGGACAAGGTTAAGGCTTCAAACATGGCAGTCACGTCGCCCGTAGCATGGGTCGACTGAGAGGATGATCCTACCTCAGGGCGGTGGGATCTAAGTTGAACAGGGGGGTCATTGGGGGTAATATCCCCAACGGGAAGGAAGTAAGTAGGACGGGGTAAGATAGCCTCACCCTTCTGAAGTTGAGGACGCTGCCTAAGTAATGGAATTTGGTCGATCTCGGCGGTCAATTTGACCGAATCACGGCCAGCTATCCTCCAAATCATATGGGGGTGTGAGACACGAAACCAGTTAAGCTGAACAAAATAATCATAATCCAACCCGTTTCCCATCTCGGTGGGAGGTGTAATCAATGCAAGAAGGTCAGTGGTGTCTTGGTTAAAACCACAAACTCGCATAGCAAGGTGAGTGATAAGACCTCCATAGACAATGGCAGTGTTCTTAGGATTAATAACTTTAGTCAACTGAACAACAAAATAATAGGGAATACTAATAGACCATGGTTCTTCACCATTCACATTCAAAAATCCTCCTAAAATTTCTAACTCCACTCGTCTCACCAAATGAGGTTCAACACGACCCAAGTAGGTCCATCCCATGAATCTTTGCCAGATTCTAATGGCGGGATGATGGATATGTTGGTGTGGGACATGGTCCCAACGAGAGACAGGGTAAGTCGAAATAGTGTTCCAAACCAGGCTAATATCAAAGCCTTCTGGAGGTGAGGTAACAGTGTCCTCAGAGGTGAGACCAAATTGTCTAGCAAAGATCTCTAAGTTCATACTATAATCATCATTGAATAATCTAAACCGAACTTGAGGCATAGTGTTTCTATTCCTAGACCTATGTAACTCGAATGAGCTCAAGAATTCAAGGGTTAATTGAGGGTAAGTCTTATAACTAAAGTTCATGCTAGCATTCATACCTAGACCCCTAAATAACACTTTAACATGCTCATAAAGCTTCATATGTCTTAAAGAAGAAACACCGAGGAACTTGGTAGCCCTCATACCTTTGCTTTTAAGAATACACCAATTTTGCCATTGCTTATGTGAACTAAATTCTACATCCGGAAAGTCAGGATCATGCCTAGCATCTCCTTTATTTTCGGGTTGATCATTTGCTTCAAGCATTTCTATGTCTTCTTCTTGGGCTCTACTACTTTCTCCTTGATTGGAGGTTCTTGCCCTCTTTGATCTCCTTATTGTAGGTGCCATTTTCTACAAATAACTAGTATTAAAACACTTCATTTATAAACACAAATTGGATAGTATAAGTGTTATAATACTAAGCTTTAAGCACAAATTCAAGCATAGCTACCTTAGTGAAACATTATCATGCTAACTTTGAGCACAAATGGATGTTCTAAGCATAACAATATGTCACTAAGATGAGCAACATATACTTGAATCATGAGTTTGGCCACTACTCAAAGGTACTAATGCTAATTTAACATGATAAGATCATAAGTTCATAGTATAAAGCATGAATTCAAGCATCATACTACCACTTAAGCATAAGTTCTTAGCATATAGTAAAGATGAGTATCCTAATTGGCATATGAGCATTCAAATCATAGTAATCATCCTAATTAATCACTAACATTCACTCTATAGCATGTAAGAAGCATTAGAAATCCAATTTAAACAAGTTTTTCAATCAAAAGCAAGAACCCCCAAATTTGGGTTAGGGTTTGTTCATGTTGGATTTCTGGAAAAATAGAGAGATTGAAGTAACTAAAGTAGAATTAACTTACTTGATGATGCTTAGAAGTTGCCTTTGATGAACTATAGTAACAAATTTTGTAAGAAAAGACTAAGAAATGAAGATTTTGAGAGAATTTTGAGCTTTGAAATTGAAGAACACGGGTATATGGCAGCAAGCAAAGGTAGTGTGTTGGCTTTATAGAAGAAATTAGAGCAAAATACGAAGCAACCAACTTACCCGATCTGGTATACAGCAATCCGATCGGGGAAGTCTGCTGGTCCGGTTTTTGATTCTTTTTTCTTTGCTACTTGCCCTTACCTTTTGGCTATGTCCTTGAACATAGTTACTAACCTGAATAATCTTGGCAACATGGGCCAAGGATAGCTCCTTCTTGTCTCAATAAGTCCTCCAATTCAAAGTACGAAAAACTATCAACTAAACATGCATTTCTAAATGTAAATAATAAGTAAAACGATAATTGTTCCTAACTATTACAACACAAAATCCAAAAAAAAATAGTCCAAATCATTGTCTAATAAGTGGAATAAAGAATGCAGAAAAGGAAAAAGTAAAGATAAAGACGGGTTGCCTCCCGATAAGCGCATTTTTAAGTCATGCTAGACTTTGTGTTTTGCTATCCCTCCTTAAGCCTTATGAAGGGATTTGAGCTCCTTGTAGCTGGATTCGTCCTTGGATTTTTCTCATTTACCTTTTGCCACCCATGGCAACTTAATGCGAATATACCTCCGAAGCTTTGAAGGCTTCGAGGTCACCATCTCCAACACTCAATACATTCCCCTTTTTATCAAAGGTGGCACTTGATCCATCTATTTCAAAGGTGATCTTCTCTCCTTTCACATCTATACAAGCTCCAACCGTATTCAGGAAGGGTCTTCCTAATATAATATAGTCGTCCCTTTCTTTCTTTGAAAATATGACATAAAAATCAACGGGAATGAGAAAGTATCCAATCCGTATGGGGACATCTTCCACGATTCCTGTCGGAGTATGCATTGATCTATCGGCTAGTTGAAGGCTAGTATTAGTGATCTTCATTTGTATTGGACAATGGTCATGATAGAAGGAAAAAGGCATGACGCTAATAGCAGCTCCTAAATCACAGAATGCACCTTTGACCTTATGAAAACACATCGTGAAAGAAATGTTAAAACAACCTGGGTCTTTAAGTTTGGAAGGAATGATAATCTTCTCTTCTTCAAGGGTAGGGTCCTTGCGAGAGTCTTTGGTTGCTTCTTTTTGCCTAGATGTTTTGCCAATCCGTGCCTCCAACCTTGAGAAAGCTTCATCATTTGCTTTTGTCGTTTGAACAACTCTTTCTTCTAATCTCCCTTGAGCTTTTATCAATGTCATGATCAAAGCTTCGAGACGGGATGTCTCCTCATGTGTAGGGACTTTGGTTGGTTTGGCTAGCGTTGGATTGTTGCAAAGTTCATGGGGTAACCTAAAGATAGGCTCCTTACTCTTTCCATTCCCAAGAGGATGATCACAAGGTTGGTCACTAATCATGTCAATTGTGACAATTGATGGTTCTTCATTCCCTTGGGTGGTTTGGCTAGAACTCGATGGGGTCAACTCCTCTACTCTCTTGTGGAGAGATAAAATGGTTGATTTGAGTGAGTTTAAGCTAGAAAAAAAGTATGAGTACATATTACGTTGGGCTTGTATTACTTCCCTTAACTTAACATCTACTTTTGCTATCATATGATCATTTTGAAAGGATGAGTGTGGCATAGTAGGAGGTGTATTGGTGGGTTGTGTTTGGCGAATTTGTGGGTGAAAAGGGTTAAATGATGTGAGTTTGTTCCCACATCGTTGAGGTACATGCCCTATCCCACCACAAAGTTCACATGGTGTTGTTAATGAGGTAAATGGATTGAAAACTTTTGGGCGATATAAAGTGCTTTTTGGGGTGGTTTCGTTTGGTTGAACGGGACATGCTAAGGAAATGGTAGTGTCAACATCATTTGAAGTTTCCACTCGACTTTTTTTTCGCTCTCCCCCATTAGTTTGTGAACCTTCCCCCCTTTCTTTTTGTGAATTAATTGATAGGTTTGACAAAGTGGTTTTAAACCTACGGTGAAAAGCGATGACAATCTCTTCCCACTCCATTGGTCTTGTGGCTTCCTTTAAACGACGGGTGAACCACCATTTAGCTTCTCCCTTTAGTGATAAAGGAAAAAGGGTTTCTCTAATTTTGTTTTGGGTGATTCCCTCCCTCACAAAGGTTTGACACAATTCACAAAAGGTTTGCATATGGTGTGACGAGTTTTCATTTGGTTTACCACTAAATTGGTTACCCTCAATGAGAGCAATCAAAGTCATATGGACCCTTAGGATCCCACTAGCGAGCTCAAAAACCCGGTACCTTGGATCTTCCCTTGTTAGTACCATTTTTGTCAACCTACAAGAAAAAACACAAAAATGAAAGTTAGTAACGATTTAGGTAGGTTGCACCTAAAAATGGTAGAATTTTTAAACAAAAACCAACAATTCATAGATAAACAAAACCGTGCTCCCCGGCAACGGCGCCAAAACTTGATCGGTTATGTCGCGGTCCCGATACAAAAATAATTACCCACACTTAGGCTAACAACATAAGGAATGTAATTAGGGAGGTAGGGTGTCGATCCTCAGGGAGTACGTGTTAACTATGAATTGCTATGGAGTGATTTTCATTTAAGTTCGAGTCATTTGAGGTGGTTGTCTTAAACTACTAACATAAAATAAAATGACAAGTATGTAAATGACAATATGTAAATAACAAATATGTAAATGACAAATATGTAAATGACAATATGTAAAACCCGAAACAGACAACTTACCCGATCGGGTTGTCACGTATCCGATCGGGGAAGTATACTGATCCAAGTGACGGTATTTAAAATCTAACTAAAGCGATATTTAAATGACAATATTGAAAGGCTACCTAACTAGACTAATAAACTAGCTAATAACAATAAAGTAAACTATCTAAGAACAATAATAAAATAACGATAAAGTAAACTAACTAAACAACAATAAAATAAACTATCTAAAACGGTAAAATAAACTATCTAATCAAATTGATATAGTGAAAGAGAAATACATGTAAAGCGATTTAAAAGTTTCATTGATACCAACATTAGAATTACTATGATTGTCTAAGCCTTGTAGCGGTATATTCCTCTCGGATTCGTACCGACCTTTTAGTGGGTCCTAACGTCCTCTCAGCATGGTTAGGTCACTAAACCCCTATTGGCAGTCCTAATTCCCATCCCAACTCTCGTTACAAAGACGAAAATTGACTAATACAAACAATTGTTCATGGCCACTAAACAAATTTATAGAATTTGGCATAACCAAAGGAAGAAACAACTAGGTGGTTCAGTTGGTATCTACTCCTCTTTTAATTCATTTAACTAATAAATCATTTCAATACTACAATTCTATTTATTGTATTTACACAATGATAATCTTACAATATTATATCTAGGTTATATGATCATGTGATTAAGTAAATTAATAAGAAAAAGATGTAGGAAATTAAACTATGAAATATAAATACTAAAGTGATTAAGGTGATTATACTAGTAATGATTCTAATGACAATTTTTAGGATTATATGATTAGGCAAAATAAAAGATGGCATAATAGACAATATTTTAGTTTCAACTAGGTTGCTTTTACATTGATTTTCTAACAACAATAATATGAGAATATTACTAATGAGATTATAATTCACGATGAATAAAATTGCATAAGTAAATCAAGGATAGAGGATTACCGAAATTGGAATGCAAATTATGTAGGAAATAAAGTAAAGAACAATTATCCAACCCAATAACAAAAGCTTATAAAAACAGTAGAGAAACACTAAGAAATTGCATAAACTATATTATAAAACTTGTATGAAAGAAGTAAACTATGAGATTATTATGAAAGTATGCTAATTGTATGTAAATGTAAGATAAAGATATGATAAAAGATAAAAGATGATATGAAGTATGTAAGTTGATGTCTAATTATTGTGATGATCATTGGCTTTTATAGGGCTGCATGGTTGCTGATCTCTCGTTCAAATTCATACCCTAGACAAAGCATTTAATCACTCATTTGAGCTCGGTAGAAGAAGAGCCAAGTAACGTTCATTTGAAAACATACCCGATCGGGTAAGTGGAAATCCGATTGGGTAAGTGTGCAAGATGAATTTTCCCGTCTTTTCCAATTTCGTCTCTTGGGCACGGAATCCTATGCCTTGGTCTTGGTCAATGCAATACGTAATTGGGCTTGGGCTAGTCTTCCTTTGGCTTGGGTTGATGTTTCCCTTGAAGTTCAAAGTCAATGTCCAAATTGAGTCCATTCGAGGAAGGATGTAGCGGAATCGTAGTCAAATCGTGAAATGGCTATCATCAGTTCCTTGAAAACTCGTATTCTAGTGCCTTTGCTCCATAAAGTAGGAAAATATAGCAAAACCGCTTCATTTCCTATAAAACGAGTTAAAACACGCAAAACAACTAGAATAGCAATATTAGCTCGTTAATCACTTAACAAAGTGCATAAATCGTATAGAAATCGAGCTAAAACGGGGGATAAATTAATACAAAATATCACTTATCACAAGGCTATTTGAGCACCCCCATCCTTATCCCTCTTGCTGCATTCTTGATGCATTAGAGTAGCAGACAAGCTAGGAGTGGCTGCAGAAACAGTCACTCCCAAGATGTTTGCTGCTGAGGTACCACCTAGCAAGCAAGGATCACAGTCAGATTTGGTATCCAAAGTCTGTGATTTAGGAACAGGTTTTGGCCTATTCTTCTTACAAGTTTCGTCTTGATGTCCCATTTTCCCACAAGTTTTACAGTAAAATGGTATCCATTCATATTCAATCCTCTGTTCAGAAGGCCCAAACGGAGTAGTTAGACAAACTGAAGAAGGTAAAGGAGCATATATATCAGTTTCCACCATTACCCTGGCAAAAGAAAGCTTTGCCTTACAAGTAGTATACAAGTATGCAAACATGGGTCTCCCAACTTTACTAGCCAATTTTCTTAGCACAGTACTAGACCATAGATAAGGGCCCAAATCAGGAAAGAGCACCCAAATAGGTAAGACAGAAACCTTCTCCATGACAGTAGAGAAAGAAGGAGTCCATTGTTTAAGGATTAGGGAATTATTAGAAATCTTCCAAGGACCATGTTTGAGAACATTGTTCATCTCCAACTCAGAATTGAATTTAAAACTAAACTATCCTTTTTTGAAATATTGAACAATGGGCTTAGCAAATCCACTCCAGTTCTTCACCACAAAATCCTCCATCTATTTCAAAGATGGTTTCATACCAATTACATGCCCCATAAGAGTACTGTGCCATATATCCAATTCATCTTTAAAATCATCCAACCCCACCTCAATGTCAATGGAGTTTTTACTTTCCTCATGAAAGAATAAGTTCATACCTACTTGGTTTTTGGGTTTGACAATGTCAGACCATTTCTTCCCATTCCTACCTCCATTACCCAAGCCTGGATCAGAAACTGGAGAAGTAGGAACAGTGGCCTCATTGCACTTAGCATTACTCAATCTCTCAGCAATCTCAGCATGACCTAGAATACTGGGTTCATCGGAACCAACAGGGAGAATACTAGGACTCACAACAAGATTATCCATGTTTTTGTTCAAAATAACTGGGGAATCAGAAATTGGAGCTGGATTAACATTGATAATGCCATTAACTACAGAAACAGGAACATAAACTTTCTTAGGAGTAGCAATCCTAGATTTAGAGCCAGAACAATGAATCGCATCAACAATTATATCGTTCAAACTAAGATTACGAGAAGAAGATTCATGGGTTTTGGGCGAAATATCAGAATTATCTACAAAAGTACCATGAGAATGATCAGCAGCGCGAGATGAAGCCAATGGCGTGGTGAACTTAGGAGGGCGACCTCTCCCTCTCTTCATAATAGCAGAAGAGTACAGCAATGGTGACGAAAATTACAGAGAAAACGGTTTTAGAGAGAGAAATTATTATTATTATTATTATTTTTTTTTTTGCTAGATGGATATTTATCATATATTCAAAAATGGATACATGAGTTTTCTTACAAAAGTATAACCACTAGGAGAACAATCAAAACAAACTAAGCATTTAAAGCCTCTAGAATTTCATCATGATTAATCTTTGCATCTTTAGTAAGTAGTATAGCACTAACAATGACTTGACTTTCCCGAGTAAGAGCTGCAATAGGTCGATGAAGTCCCTCAAAGATCCTTTTGTTCCTTTCCCTCCAAATTGCGTAGACTGTGGCTGCAAGACAGCATAGTGCCCAGTTCTTCTTCCAACTGCTCACTTTGCTCCTGAGATTTGAGATCAAGAGAGGATGAAGCTGATAAACCCCCTCAGGGAGTCCTACCCAGCGAGTTATGCAAGAGATCAAGGACTTTGAGAATGAACATTGGAAGAACAAGTGCTTGGAACTTTCAGCAGCCATCTGACAGAGAGGACATCTGTTAGGGATGATGAGCCCTCTACAGATGAGATGATCAGTAGTAGCCAGCTTCCTCTGAATAGCAAGAGACATCATGATTCTATGTCTAGGCAAGATACAAGCTTTGCTAATCTTGTTGAACAGATGATTAGTGGGGAGAGTGGGTCTTAATGCCTCATAAGCCTTGCCAATGAAGAACTTGTCTTGAGTAGAACAAGCAGTCAGGAGTTCCTTGACTCTCAGGATACCCCCAAGCTGCAGGGCACATCTATCTCTATTTGTGATGATACTCCTAAGACTCTCAGGATGGAACTCTCTAATCTGCAGCTCCCAAATGGTAGTGTCAGGAGGAAGAAAGTAACTCCTGATCCAAGAAGACCAGATAGATCCCGTCCCTCTATCAATATGCCAGAGCCATTTCAACATTATTATTATTATTATTATTATTATTTTTTTTTTTTATTATTATTATAAGATGCGCGCAGCTTTCATTAAAATAAAGTTTAAAGTTTACAAGAAGTTGGCGGGGAGCCGAGAGACAATCTGGGCCCCCACCCCCTTAGCTATAGCAAAACTAAATCGAGCAAAAATATAAGCGGCCACCCGAGCCCCAGCATCCTGTGATACCGAGAATTTCTAGATCCGCTTGAGCAAGTCAACAGCATCCGAGCCCAGCTCCCCAAGCGAAGAAAAAGAGAAGGGTAGGAAACCATAGCCAGCAGTCGCGCATAAATCCCTATACTTAGCACATTTGCGCTGAGCAGCATAGGCGACAACCCGTCCCGGCACAAAATCGGACATCCCAGTCCGAGTCAAGGGGGAAGACCCTGTCAAATCAACACACACATCACGCCCACTGTCCCAGGAATAAAGAAGCAAATCCGCAGGACGAAGAGATCTGTCGTGCCCGTCAACCAAACCGATATCAACCTCCTTACCCGCAGAAATACCAGACCTATAGCAGATGTCAAATAAGGTGTCACGAACAAGATTATGCCGATGCTTAACCCCACAGTACCAGCACAAGAAACAGCCTGGTCCCCATACACATCATCAACAAAAACCCGAGAGCAAGCAGGACAAGGCCTAGATACCGCGAATAACAGAACACCGAGTCGATACCCCAGCACACAACGGTAAGTCCTCCTGTTCATGGTCTGACCCAACCCAGAGATAGGAACCGCACGCAACCAATCAGAGGAGTGGGCACCCTGCTGAGACTTCCACAACGCAAGCTGACGCAGTGTCAAAGAGAAAACAGATTCTGAAGAAGCAGCAACCGTCGCGAAATATATATCTGCCAATTTCTTCATAAGTTTAGGGGCAGCGATTTCACTCGGATCACGTAAAAAATCAGAACCTGTAGTTTCCGAAAACACCCGCAAGGCATCGTCAAAAGTAGGACCAGCACATATAATACCAGAAGGCCGCAAGAGCGTAGCCTGCAAAACTGCAGACTGCAAACGGGAAGCCCGAAAAGCATAGTGTAAAACATCCCCCGCAGCATAAACACCAAGTCCACCCAAATGAAAAGGGAAAGTGGCAAGGCGCCACTGCTAATCCCCAAAACCAGGCCCAGACGCGGTGACAATACGTTCCAAGCTAGAACGAAGCGCTGCATCAAAGCGAAGATGGACAGACCCAAAGACCCCCGGAGAGCAAGTACGAAGGGGAAAATAGAGCTTAGAAATACCAGTACAGGCCCGAAGCAGAAGCAACTCACATTGCGGGTCCTCAATCCTCGCGACTAAGTCCATAAGCTCAATGGTCTTAGTCACTCTCCTCGCCACAAGCTCACTGCCAAAAATGGGACAAGTACTGACAGGTCCACCCAAAACAGAGACACCACGCAAGGGCCGAGCAATAGTAGGGGGGAAAACACCGGGTAGCCGGCTCCGAGGATCCTCAATAGGCCAAAAGTCCTCAGTCTTAGCCACATTAAGATGGAGACCGAAACGAGGCCCATCTGCCATAATCAAATCCACAACTCTCCCCACCTCTAAAGTGTCCCCCACAATGGTGCCATCATCCAAATACCATGCCTGCAAAGTAAGATCAAAGGAATCCCGGATGTTGCACACTAGGGGATGCAAAACCAAAGCAAAAAGCAAAGGGCCTAAAGGATCACCCTACTGGACACCCTGACAAGACCACAAACAATGCTCCCCATAATAAAGACGGGCAGGGCTAGAGTAACAAAACTCCACCCAACGGGAAAGAACCGGACAACGACGGCGGACTTCCTGGAGCATAGTCACACGATCAACAAGGTTGAAAGCATTCTGAAAATCAACTAGCAACATAGACAATCCCACATCACCACCACGGGCCTCAATGAGCCGATTCAAGGCATGCAAGATAGCCTCTCCTCCACCTGACACCCCAACCCCAAACTGAAGGCCAGCAAAATAAGTAGACAAAGAAGGACCAACCAAACAAGCACCAACCTTAGAGACAAGACGTCTCCAGACAGTGACAACAGCGATAGGACGAACACCCTCGCCCGGTTTAACAAGCGGCGTAAGCGGAGCGCTGGCAATGTACTCACCAAGGGCCACAGGGCACCGGCCCTCCAAAAAATGATTAACCACCCTAGTAAAAGAAGCGATCAAACCATCAGAGACAGCCACGGCAGCACCACTCAAACAGTCTATAAGGTGTTGGGCACGAAGCCCATCCCTCCCGCAAGAAGTGCCACGCGGGAAACCACGAATCATATCCAAAATCACTGTCGAAGAGGCAACAAGAGAATGATGATCCACAGGCAAAGGAGGCAATGAAGGAGATGGAGCGACAGGATGCTTCTCTCGCAAAGCACCAAGAGTGGCATCATTGTAGGGGGCGACGCCAGAGGAAGAAAGCACCCTAACAGCAGCAGTATAATGACCATCACAAATCTTCCGCCGACACTGGCGGAGGTTTAGCTCACTCAAATCCAGATCCTCCTCCACACAAAACGAAGGAGGAACCTCAGCCAAACACTCCTGCAAAAGCTGCAAACCCCCTCCAGGCACCCCCCAAGCAAGAATAGCCCTGGTAATACTCTCCTTCTGACGATGTCGCCTAACAGCAGTCCTACACTCAAGATTACTCCTAGGAACGAAGGTCTTAAGCAGAGAAAGAGGCAACACAAGCAAACGAACCCAGCAGGAGAGGTCACCAGGAGAGTCAGCCACATCATCCAAAACCCCCTTCAAAACCCGAGCAAACCCAAGACGACACTTAGGAGGAATAGATTTCACGGTGCGAAGACCCAAAGACAATAAACGATCAAGAGAAGATATAGACCACTGAGCAAACCCAACCTCATCATCAGATGAAAGAACCGAGAGAGACGGAGCAGGAGGTCTGGGGATACCATGAATAATAAAGTTAACGAGACCATCACCACAATCCGGAGGCGCAACAATATCACCCCGACTATGCCGACACCTAGAGCGAAAAGTATGAGTTTTAAAACACTCCCCACACAACCAAAGCCTCATCCGCTTCAAAGTAATCTCGGCATTAGAGAAAACGGTCAGACTATCAGTAAGAGTTTGACGCGTCAGACCCATAGCATCACCAAGACAATGTCGGTCCTGAAAATGCTTTTGCCAGGCGGCCTTAGTAAGGCCCTTACCACGACCATCCGGACACTCATGAAGACTCGAAAAAGGACAACGAAATCGGACTAAAACAGGCATGGTACGAAACAAGCAAGAACAAGAGAACCACTAATGCACATGCAAGGGCACGTGCATGTGCATGGAAAGGGAAAGCCAAAAAAAACCTAAACAAAACCCTAATGATAAGAGAAAAACAAGCAAACGGCCGCACGGCCAAGAGCCGAGGCACGACGGCTAACCTGCAACAACCACAAAGGCTGACACACGGCGGCTACCCACTCTATCAAAGGCGAAGCTAGCCGTGGCACCAACGGCGAAGCAAGCCGCGACACCGCACCCACAAACCCAGCAAAGGCAGACAACGAAACGTCGATATCGAACGGAATAGAAGCACCAGCAAATGACGGCGGTGAACGGACGGCCACAAGCGACAGAGTAAACTCCGTTGCAGGCACGACAACCACCGACGCTAGGCAGCAACAACCACAACGTCCCCGCCACGCAATCGAAATTGCAAAACCGCAAAACCACACCTGGAAACAGACTAGACGACTACAACCACCAGCGGCCGGTCGATAACGACACTCAGGCGTCCAGGCGGCGTCCAGGCGCGCGACTCTCTCCTTACCAGGCTCCGCGGTGGCCGACGGCAGGCAGCAGCAAAACCCACGCTCACTCACAAAACGCCCGTCAACCATCAAAACCCACGCTCCTCTCAATTATCGAACAGCCGACGGTGGCCGGTGAAGAAGCAGGGGTGGGGAAGGTGGCCGGTGAGACAGTGTGGGTGGAGAAGGTGGCCGCAGCAGCAATCAGCCCTAATCGCCTAACGCTCCCTCTCTCTCTCTCTCTTATTATTATTATTATTATTATTATTATTATTATTATTATTATTATTATTATTATTCTTATTATTATTATTATTATTTTTTTTTTTATTATTAAATGCGCGCAGCTTTCATTAAAATAGAATGAAAACTTTACATGAAGTTGGTGGGGAGCCAAGAGACAATCTGGCCCCCCACCCCCTTAGCTATAGCAAAACTAAGTCTAGTGAAGATATAAGCGGCCACCCGAGCCCCAGCATCCTGAGATACCGAGAATTTCTGGATCCGCTTAAGCAAGTCAACAGCATTCGAGCCCAGCTCCCTAAGCGAAGAAAAAGAGAAGGGTAGAAAACCATAGCCAGCAGCCGCGCACAAATCCCCATACTTAGCACATTTGCGCTGAGTAGCATCGGCGACAACCCGTCCCGGCACAAAATCTGACATCCCAGTCTTAGTCAAAGGGGAAGACCCTGTCAAATCAACACACACATCACGTCCTCTGTCCCTGGAATATAGAAGCAAATCCGCAGGACGAAAAGATCTGTCGTGCCCGTCAACCAAACCGATATCCACCTCCCTACCCGTAGAAATTCCAGACCTATAGCAAATGTCGAATAAGGTGTCACGAACGAGGGTATGCCGATACTTAACCCCCACAGTATCAGTACAAGAAACAGCGTGGTCCCCATACAAATCGTCAGCAAAAACCTGAGAGCAAGCAGGACAAGGCCTAGATACCGCGAATAACGGAACACCCAGTCGATACCCCAGCACACTACGGTAAGTCCTCCTGTTCATAGTCTGACCCAAACCCAGAGATAGGAACCGCACGCAGTCAATCAGAGGAGTGGGCACCCTACTGAGACTTTCACAACGCAAGCTGACGTGGTGTCAAAGAGAAAACAGATTCTGAAGAAGCAACAACCGTCGCGAAATATATATCTGCCAATTTCTTCATAAGTTTAGGGGTAGCGATTTCACTCGGATCACGTAAAAAATCAGAACCTGTAGTCTCCGAAAACATCCGCAAGGCATCATCGAAAGTAGGACCAACACATACAATACCAGAAGGCCGCAGGAGCGCTGCCTGCAAAACTGCAGATTGCAAACGGGAAGTTAGAAAAGCATAATGTAAAACATCTCCTGCAGCATAAACACCAAGTCTGCCCAAATGAAAAGGGAAAGTGGCAAGGCGCCACTGCCAATCCCCAAAACCAGGCCCAGACGCGGTGACAATTCATTCCAAGCTAGAACGAAGTGCAGCATCAAAGCGAAGATGGACAGACCCAAAGACTCCAGGGGAGCAAGTACGAAGAGAAAAATAAAGCTTAGAAATACCAGTACAAGCACGGAGCAGAAGCAACTCGCATTGCGGGTCCTCGATCCTCGCAACTAAATCCATAAGCTCAATGGTCTTAGTCACTCTCCTCGCCACAAGCTCACTGCCAAAAATAGGACAAGTACTGACAGGTCCACCCAAAACCGAGACACCACGCAAGGGCCGGGCAATAGTAGGGGGGAAAACACTGGGAAGCCGACTCCGAGGATCCTCAATGGGCCAAAAGACCTCAGTCTTAGCCACATTAAGATGGAGACCAAAACGAGGCCCATCAACCATAATCAAATCCAAAACAGCCCCCACCTGCAAAGTGTCCCCAACAATGGTGCCGTCATCCAAATACCAGGCCTGCATAGTAAGATCAAAAGAGTCCCGAATTTTGCACACTAAGGGATGTAAAACCAAAGCGAAAAGCAAAGGGCCTAACGGATCACCCTGCTGAACACTCTAACAAGACCACAAGCAATGCTCCCCATAATAAAGACGGGCAGGGTTAGAGTAACAAAACTTCACCAAACGGGAAAGAACCAGACAACGACGGCGGACTTCCTGTAGCATAGTCACACGATCAACAAGGTTGAAAGCATTCTGGAAATCAACTAGCAACATAGACAGTCCCACATCACCACCACGGGCCTCAACGAGCCGATTCAAGGCATGGAAGATAGCCTCTCCTCCACCAGACACTCCAACCCCAAACTGCAGACCAGCAAAATAAGTAGATAAAGAAGGATCAACCAAACAAGCACCAACCTTAGAGACAAGACATCTCCAGACAGTGCCAACAGCGATAGGATGAACACCCCCGCCCGGCTTAACAAGCGGCGTAAGCGGAGCGCTGCCAATTTACTCATCAAGGGCTATAGGGCACCGACCCTCCAAGAAAAGATTAACCACCCTAGTAACAGAAGCGATCAAATCATCGGAGACAGCCACAGCAGCACCACTCAAACAGTCCATAAGGTGTTGGGCACGAAGCTCATCCCTCCCGCAAGAAGTGCCATGCGGGAAACCACGAATCATATCCAATACCACCGCCGAAGAGGCAACAAGATAATGATGATCCAAAGGCAAAGGATGTAGCGAAGGAGATGGGGCGACAGGATGCTTCTCTCGCAGAGCACCAAGAGTGGCATCAGAGTAGGGGGCGACGCCAGAGGAAGAAAACACCCTAACAGCAGTAGTATAGTGACCATCACAAACCTTCCGCCGACACTGGCGGAGGTTAAGCTCACTCAAATCCAGATCTTCCCCCACATGAAACGAAGGAGGAACCTCAGCCAAACACTCCTGCAAAAGCTGCAATCCCCCCCAGGCACCCCCCAAGCAAGAATAGCCCTGGTAATACTCTCCTCCTGACGCTGTCGCCTAACAGCCGTCCTACACTCAAGATTACTCCGAGGAGCGAAGGTCTTAAGCAGACAAATAGGCAACACAAGCAAACGAACCCAGCAAGAGAGATCACCGGGAGAGTCAGCCACATCGTCCAAGACCCCCTTCAGAACCCGAGCAAACCCAAGACGGCACTTAGGAGGAATAGATTTCACGGTGCGATGGCCCAAAGAAAATAAACGATCAAGCGAAGGTACAGACCACTGAACAAGCGCAACCCCATCATCAGATGAAAGAACCGAGTGAGACGGAGCCATAGGTCTAGGGATACCATGAATAAAAAAGCTCATGATGCCATCGCCACAATCCGGAGGCGGAACTATGTCACCTCGACCATGCTGACACCTAGAACGAAACGTATGGGTTTTAAAGCACTCCCCACACAACCAAAGCCCTATCCGCTTTAAAGTAATCTCGGCATTAGAGAAAACCGTCAGACTATCAGTAAGAGTTTGACGCGTAAGACCCATATCACCGTCTATACAATGTCGATCCTGAAAATGCTTTTGCCATGCGGCCGTAGTAAGGCCCCTACCACCGCCATTCGGACACCCATGAATTTTAGAAAAAGGACAAGGAAACGGAACTAAAATAGGCATGAGGAGAAGTACACGCAAGAAACAAAAACCCAAGCACACGCATGTGCATGGAAATAAACACAAAAGCCAATCACAACGAAATGCAAAAAGAGAAACCTGCCGCACAACAGACCAAACCACAACCCAGCCACCACCGGCTCTACTCTACAACCAGCACCACCACAGCACCGTCACACAGGTTGACACCAATGGCCGGCAACAGACAGTGGTAGGCGGCAACCGTACTGCTCTCCCACACACGACAAGCAGCCACACCAAACACCAGGCGACACGCAAACCACCACCAAGTTACCCACACCGGCGACGTGAGTGAAGTGGGGTCTGAGTACGGCAAGTGACGTGGTGGCAAACCGCAGCAGCGAAACAAGAGGCCCACTAGCGCTGATCTCCGAACACGAAAAATGCAGCCGCGTGCCCTAGACCCAACCACAGGACCAACACCGACACAAACACCAGGCCGGTGAGTGGTTGGCCGGCAAGGAAGGTGGTTGGCAGGGAGCCCACACTGGCGGCAGCGGAAGATCCAAAACGCAAAACCCTCCTCCCTCTCTCTCCCTCTCTAAGCGCTCGTTTATTATTATTATTATTATTATTATTATTATTATTATTATTATTATTATTATTATTATTATTATTATTATTATTATTATTATTATTATTATTATTATTAGTATTATTAGTATTATTATTATTATTATTATTATTATTATTATTATTATTATTATTATTATTATTATTATTATTATTATTATTATTATTATTATTATTATTATTATTATTATTATAAGATGCGCGCAGCTTTCATTAAAATAAAATGTAAAGTTTACAAGAAGTTGGTAGGGAGCCGAGAGACAATCTGGGCCCCCACCCCCTTAGCTCTAGAGAAACTAAGCCTAGTAAAGATATAAGCGGCCACCCGAGCCCCAGCATCCTGAGATACCGAGAATTTCTGGATCCGCTTAAGCAAGTCAACAGCATCCGAGCCCAGCTCCCCAAGCGAAGAGAAAGAGAAGGGTAGGAAACCATAGCCAGCAGTCGTGCATAAATCCCTATACTTAGTACATTTGCGCTGAGCAGCATCAGCAACAACCCGTCCCGGCACAAAATCAGACATCCCAGTCTGAGTCAAGGGGGAAGACCCTGTCAAATCAACACACACATCACGCCCTCTGTCCCACGAATAAATTAGCAAATCCGCAGGTCGAAGAGATCCGCCATGCCCGTCAACCAAACCGATATCAACCTCCTTGCCCGAAGAAATACCAGACCTATAGCATATGTCGAATAAGGTGTCACGAACGAGGTTATGCCGATGCTTAACCCCCACAGTACCAGTACAAGAAACCGCGTGGTCCCCATACACATCATCAGCAAAAACCCGAGAGCAAGCAGGACAAGGCCTAGATACCGTGAATAACGGGACACCAAGGCGATACCCCATCACACTACGGTAAGTCCTCCGGTTCATAGTTTGACCCAACCCAGAGATAGGAACCGCGCGCAACCAATCAGAGGCGTGGGCACCCTGCTGAGACTTCCATAACGCAAGCTGACGCGGTGTCAAAGAGAATACAGATTCCGTAGTAGCAGCAATCCTCGCAAAACATATATCTGCCAGTTTCTTCATAAGTTTAGGGGCAGCGATTTCACTAGGATCACGTAAAAAGGAAGAACCTGTAGTCTCAGAGAACACTCGCGAGGCATCGTCGAAAGTAGGACCAGAATCCACAATACCTGAAGACAGAAGTAGCTTAGCCTGCAAATCAGCAGACTGCAAACGGGACGCTAGAAAAGCATAATGAAAAACATCCCCGGCAGCATAAACACCGAGCCCACCCAGATGAAAAGGGAAAGTGGCAAGGCGCCACTGCCAATCCCCAAAACCATGCCCAGACGCGGTGACAATACGTTCCAAGCTAGAACGAAGCGCTGCATCAAAGCGAAGATGGACAGACCCAAAGATCCCCGGGGAACATGCACGGAGGGTAAAGTAGAGCTTAGATATACCCGTACAAGCTCTAAGCAGAAGCAACTCACATTGCGGGTCCTCAATCCTAGCAACTAAATCCATCCGCTCGATGGTCTTAGTCACTCTCTTCGCCACAAGCTCACTACCAAAACTAGAGCAAGTACTGACAGGCCCACCCAAAACAGAAACACCACGCAAAGGCCGAGCACTGGAAGGAGGGAAAACACCAGGGAGTCGACTCCGGGGATCCTCAGTAGGCCAAAAAACCTCAGTCTTAGCGACATTAAGATGGAGACCAAACTGAGGACCATCTGCCATAATCAAATCCAAAACCTTCCCCACCTCCAAAGTATCCCCAACAATGGTGCCCTCATCCAAGTACCAAGCTTGCAAACTCAAATCAAAAGAATCCCGTATCTTGCACACCAAGGGATGCAAAACCAAAGCGAAAAGCAAGGGTCCCAAAGGATCACCCTGCTGGACTCCCGGACAAGACCACAAAGAATGTTCCCCATAATAGAGACGGGCAGGACTAGAGTAACAAAACTCCACCCAACGGGAAAGAATCGGGCAGCGACGACGAACTTCCAAAAGCATGGTTACACGATCAACAAGGTTGAAAGCATTCTGGAAGTCAACCAGCAACATAGAAAGCCCCACTTCGCCACCACGAGCCTCAATGAACCGATTCAAGGCATGTAAGACAGCCTCTCCTCCACCGGACACCCCAACCCCAAACTGAAGACCAGCAAAATAAGAACACAAAGAAGGACCAACCAAACAAGCACCTACCTTAGAAACAAGACGTCTCCAGACGGTACCAACAACAATAAGACGAACACCACCACCAGGTTTAACAAGTGGCGTGAGTGGAGCGCTGGCAATGTACTCACCAAGAGCTGGTGGACATCTGCCCTCAAGAAAAAGATTGACCACTCTAGTAATAGAAGCGATCAGATCATCAGAGATAGCCACAGCAGCGCCACTCAAGCAATCCATGAGGTGTTGGGCACGAAACCCATCCCTCCCACAAGAAGTGCCACGTGGGAAACTACGAATCATATCCACAACCACAGCCAAAGAGGCAATAAGAGAATGATGGTCCACAGGCAAAGGAGGCAAGGAAGGTGATGGGGCGGCCGGGTGCTTCTCTCGCAAAGCCCCAAGAGTGACATCAGAGTAGGGGGCTACGCCAGAGGAAGAAAGCACCCTAACAGCAGCAGTATA
>JAIUZE010011326.1:36925-47853 GCA_022085475.1 Heliosperma pusillum | reverse complement strand
AATTGCATATAAATAGTAATCAAATATCATATCGCCTTATATCTACTAAGGCTAATTCAATAATTAAATACACCCATACTTGAAGACAAATCCCCGACCCGAGTCCCGCGACGGGTCATCAGTCAAATCGGGGCTGACTAGATCTTAGTTTGTCCAAACCCGTTGGATCAAACCGGCTAGAAACAGAGTCTTTATCACATAGACATAAATTCAACATATTCATTACATGTTATTTTACTAAAACTTCTAACATGTGAATTATTAAATCTTACGTAAACCCCCGATTGACTTAAAGGATATTAAATTAAACTACGATCTCGTCTTATAATTTCTAACATGTGAGAAATAATCATTTAGTGAAAAACCTTTTAATTAAATATTTTACTTATTAATATTTCTCGCTTGCTAATTATTACAAAACGCGATAAAAATGACGATAACTCAAAAACCGTCACAAGTCCCAAAGTGGGACCCACGGCTGAGTTGGGCCGGACCCCACATGGGCCTGGATGGGCCCACGGGCCTGTTTTGGCTAAAATGGCTGATTTTTCTACTTTTACCAAAACCGCTTTCTTAATATTTCCCGCATGCTTTAACATATTTAAACCCGTCAAAACAACAATTAAACAATCAAACATCGACACAACCCAAACACCAAAACCCGGACCCACCATGGACCAACCCAGACCGGGTCTGAACCGGCCTGGACCGGTCTGGTTTGGTCCGGTTCTCACCCCCCTCCACGGTTCAATCATCAACCACACCAAATCAATTCCAAACTTGTTTTTAATTAACAAACAACCATTTTAACAATCATCCATACTAAATCATAACTTATTAAAATTATCCAAATTTATCAAGAACACTAAACTTGTTAAAATTTCCTACACAACATAAAAATCATAACTTATGAAAATTCATCAAAATTCATCAAGAACATTAAAGATATTATAAATTCATACAAAATCATAAAAATCATAACTTATGGAAAATCATCAAAATTTACCAAGAACACTAAACATTTTATAAATTCATACATAATCATAAAAATCATAACTTATGGAAAATCATCAAAATTTACCAAGAACACTAAACATATTAAAATTTCCAATACAACATACAAATCATAACTTAATAAAAATCATCAAAATTCATACAACATGATAAAAACAACTTCTTATCATATTACTACTAAAAATCCACAAATCATAAAAACATGAACCAAAACAAAGGTGAACCAAAATCAAAAGAAACAAAACTAAAGGCTATGTTACTAACTAAAATCCTAAAAACCATAACATGAACCATAACTAAAGACTATGTGACATTAATTCGTCGAGTAAAACGGAATCGTTACCTTAGCTAGCAAACCACTTAGCACAAAAATAATAATAAGAAGTATATAATAAGAAAACCCTCCTACTAATCTTCACCCAAAACATACGAGTCTCCAAACTCGTCTTCAAAATCTTCCCCTATAAGAAATAACAAGAAAACATTATTAGAACTAAAAATATGAATTTCCATAATTAAAGTGTTGAAAACGATTTTACCGGAATTGAAATAAACCCGTACGTGAAGATGGGGAGCGAAGAGGAGATCCTAGAAATATAAATTAGGACGGATTTAATTAAGAAATGAAGGATTTATGAATGTTTTGCTCAATAACGATGAAGAACAAAAGATGAACGACGAAGAACACGAAGAACGATTAAAGAAAGTGATGTTTTGATCTTAATTTGATTTGTTGTTCAATGAAAAGTTGTTTGTGAGTAGTGATGGTGGTTTGAGCCGTGTACATATAGACACATAAGGATGTCGAGTTTTGAAATTGTTGTTACGTAATTGACTCGCGTTTAATAATTATTTTACGGTAAACGATTTAATATAATTAACGATAAAGTTAATTACACCAAATATCAAGATATTATGATATTGTAATGAAAAGTAATCAAAATATCAAGGCCTAAGAGAGGACTAAAGTAGACGTGTGAAATGGTGACTTCCGGTCTGATTTCGAGCGTTTTGCGTAATTTGCGTTAATTGATCGATAAAGTAAATAGTTATCTAGATATTATGATATATTAATCAAAAGTAATGAAAATATCAAGGTCTATTAGTGGGTAGGAGAGCCGTGTGGAACAAGGTGATATCGGGTCTGAGTTTTCTCGATTTGCGTAATCTCCGTTGACGGATCGATAAAGTAACAAATATCTAAGATATTTGTATTAGTTTATTCAAAACAATTAAAATATCTTATGGTGAGTGGAAAACGATGACACGCGCGTGCGACTCATGCCAAAGTCGAGGTTCGAGTTTGTTACGGGATTTTCGACGAGTCGGGAATAGTTAAATGACGTTCGGTTTAAAACCGTAAAAGTTATTCTTTAAATTCCGAATAAATTCAAAATAATTATATTAAATTATGATAAATCATAATAAATCTTAATAAAAATAAATTAAAATATTATTTTTTTAAATAAAATTTCGGTCTTCAAACTTGCAAGGCGAGTCGGGAAAAGTCAACGGAAGTCAAAGTCGACTTAAAAGTCGAGAAAATTCAAAAATAACTTAAAAGTCAAGAAAAGTTTAGAACGACTTAAAAGTCAAGAAAAAGTAAATGACGACTTTTAAAAAGTCAAGGAAAGTCAAAGACGACTTAAAAAGTCAAGAAAAGTCAAAGATGACTAAAAACGGTCTTTTCACGAAATCTCTCAGAAATTTCAAATACGAACGCGGAATTTCAAAATAAGACTCGGAACAAAAATTTCTATTTTAAAAACTTAAGTTCTACTGAAAAGTGTTAGTAAATATTTTTACTAGAAAAATTGGGCACTTTTCGGGTTGTTACAACAAATGACATACAAAACCGAGCTAAACTGAGGGTTAAAATCATACAAATATCTACTTATCAAACTCCCCCAAGCTAAACCTTTGCTTGTCCTCAAGCAAACATAACAAACAATACCAGGACAAGGTTTCAAGCATTGGCTACTACACCATCAAGAAACAAATCTCAACATAAAGCTTTGGAAACATAATGAATCATAACCCAAAGACAACGTGGGGAAGAATGATACATAAACATGGCTGAGATTTACATAACGGCGTAGCACAAAGAATTTCACTATAGATTTTTGGCTCTTGCATGATCTTTTTGACAAATAGACTCTCACGGCACACTCGAACACTCATTGTATGTAAAAGGTGATTTCTTTATGTGTAAATATTTTTGAGACACTCATCTATCTACGACTTATGAAAATGTGTCCGCAGTCTAATATGGTAAACAATTCAAAACACAAGTCAAAGATCATAATGCACATAGAAAAGACGCCGGAAAAATAAGAAGAAGGCTTTGGGAAATGGGTGAAAGGTGGACAAACAGTCATGGTCATGTGAAGATTAGAATGAGCTAGCAACTGACCAATGATAAATGAATACTCAATCCAAACTTCCGATCAAATTCCCTTATTACACACGAAACACAAGGGTAAACTCCTTCTGAATATTGACTTGACATTTCTGAGGAGATACTCACAACTTCTTCTCTTATATTTTTTTTCTTTTTCAATTTTCCGATTTCAATTTCTTTTTCTTTTCATTTTTTTCTTTCTTTTGAACATCACTTCTTGAATATTTTTCGTTCTCCAAATTCACTCTGTCATTAAGGAACAAAATCTTCTCAAAAGAGCACTCGTACACCATAGTCTAGCTACTAGCTCAAAAGGTAGGCAGTTTTTATATGTAGCTATTATTTTGTGAAGCATTTGTATGAAGGGGCTTTTTTTGAGGTGTAATTCAAAGTGAAAAAGGCTTCAAATCTTAGTGAATCATGAATGCAATGCTTATAGAAATGAAATGAGAACCATACTTATGCGTTTTGATATGACACACATCACAAGGAGAACTACACACACCTAGATGAGACTGGTTATAGATGTACCAGTCTAAGGAGGTTCATACCTTTCAATAGATGTAAACTATCCAAATGTCAAGACAAGCGTACTCATCTATAGATTCATTTCCATGCCTACTGTGTACAAGACTTCCCCATGTATGCACAATTCAATGAATATTGAATCATTATCTTTTGAAAGCTATAAGTTTGGGAAATGTGATATGATAGCATAGTAAACAAGCAAGCAAAGCATGAAAAGCATTCAATGATGTTCAGAAATTTTTAAATTTTCTCTCCAAAATCGTCTCTTTCTTTTATTCAAAATTAAAATGCAAAATGGGAAAATGCAATCCCTCCCCCAAGCTAAACATCACATTGTCCTCAATGTGAGCACAAAGACAAAATATGCAATGAGATGCTTAATGGGCAAAAGGACAAATGAAAGAAGAGTGAAGCTTACTAGTCAGCGCGGACTCCCCCAAGCTAGTCTTTTGGACTTGACAAGGAAGGTCTTTATAGATTCTTCAAAAACTCTTTCATCTGCAAAATAAATCCTAACAATGAAAAAAGGAAATATAAAATTAAAAATGCAAAAAGAAAAGGAACACGGGTTGCCTCCCGAGAAGCGCAATTTAAAGTCTTGCTAGACTCCACTTCTTTCTTTGAAATCATCCTTTATCTTTAAGTTCACTATCATCCAAGCTTGTCATCATAGCCTGCTTTACATTCTCCATCCATGCTAAGCTTTTCCGAGAATAGCCCCTTCTAGCACTTTTAGCAGTAGTGCTTTTAGTATGATCACCTGCAAGAGAATCAACACTAACCTGTGCCTCCACCGGATCCGTCAGTAAGGATCGAGGCATAGAAGAAACAACAGAAGAGTCATCAACATTAAGCACATAACAAGGTTCTTCTAACACAGGACTCCTAACGGTGGCATTTTTACTAAAGGTCACCTTGTCATCTCCTATCTCTAATGTCAACTTCCCATTCTTGACATCAAAAACTGCACCAGTGGTGTGCAAAAAGGGTCTTCCCAAAATGATTGGGATTTGAGAGTCTTCGGTCATGTCAAGTACTAGAAAGTCAACGGGAATGAAAAACTTACCAACTTTGACGGGCACATCTTCTAAAACACCCATAGGTTGTTTTAGAGAACGGTCCGCCATTTGCAAAGTAATATTAGTGCATTTCAAAGCACCCA
Source organism: Heliosperma pusillum (assembly GCA_022085475.1). Lineage (NCBI taxonomy): Eukaryota > Viridiplantae > Streptophyta > Magnoliopsida > Caryophyllales > Caryophyllaceae > Heliosperma > Heliosperma pusillum. The sequence continues at coordinate 42,748 of JAIUZE010011326.1, read as the reverse complement.
TATTAAGTTTTTCAAACATAGAAAAGGGCATGACACTTACACTAGCACCTAGGTCGCAAAGGGCCTTACCAATGGTATACGTGCCTATAGTGCAAGGGATGGAGTAACTACCAGTGTCCTTAAGTTTTGGTGGAGACTTATTTTGCAAGAGTGCACTACACTCTTCAGTGAAAGCTACGGTCTTCATCTCATCGAAGGATCTCTTCTTGTTGAGTACTTCCTTCATAAACTTGGAATAAGAAGGAACTTCTGAAAGCAATTCAAGGAAAGGGATTGTTGCCTTTAAGTTTTTGACGACGTTAAGGAACTAACCATACTTTGCCTCCTCCTTGTGCTTGGCTAATCTTTGGGGAAATGGGACTTTGATTTCAATAGGAATCTCGGGCTCTTTCCCTTTTGACATGGGCACCTCAGCTTCAATATTAACAACCACGGGCTCATCATTATGCTTACCACTTCTCGAGGAAATGGCAATTACAGTTTCGTGAGGTTGGTAACATTGTGAAGGCAGCTGCCCTTGATCTTGGTGGGTATTAGAAGAGGTAAATTGGGAAATTTTAGCTTCCAACAATTTGATGGCGGCGTCCTTAGCTTGATCACTCTCTTGAAATTGAGCTATCATGGTGTCTTGTCTTTGAGCTAATTGCAGCATTATGGCTTCAATTTTACTTACACCATTGCCACTCTGTTGAGATGTAAAGGATTGAATTTGTTCTAGCTTTTGTGTGAGAAGGGCTACTTGAGCTTGTAAAAGCGTTAAAGTGGGGTCTTCTTGCTTAGATTTCGATGGTATGGAGCGGGAATTTCTATATTGAGAATCGTGAATTGCCATGGATTCAATGGTAGTGTGGGCATTTTCAACATTGATTTGATCAAATCTTCCATTGTTAGCAGAATCCAGGATACGACGAGACTCTATATAACACCCATTATAGAATGTGATGGCAACGAGCCATGAATCTAACCCATGATGAGGACACTCTCTTTGCAAGTCCTTGTACCTCTCCCAAGCTTCATATAGGCTCTCATCGTCCCCTTGTTGGAAACCAGTGATTTGACTTCTCAACAAAGCGGTCTTTTCTGGGGGAAAGTACTTTTGGTAGAAAGCAAGAGCTAAGCTCTCCCAATCAGTTATACCTAATGTAACCTTATCAAGGCTATGTAACCACAACTTTGCCTTACCCTTCAAAGAAAATGAGAAGAGCATCTCTCTAATTTGCTCTTGGGTGACTCCATTTTGTCTAATAGTGGAGCAATAGTCACAGAAGTTTTGGATGTGAAGGTTGGGATCTTCTGTGGCATTGCCACTAAATTGGCTTCTTTCTATAAGGTTAATGAAGAATGGTTTGATTTCAAAGTTTTCGGCTGTTATTTGGGGTGTAGCAATACCCCTTGGAAGTGTTTCTGCGGTGGGTTTGGAATGGTCTGAAAGTCGAAACACTTCCGAATGTGAAAGTGAAGATGGAACGAAGATTGAGTGGTTTTTGTGAATGGAGGTGAGAATGGATCTTCTTCTCCTTCAAGATTAGATAGAATATCCGAGTATTTCTCACGAATACGATCTAAACTTGAAATATCAGAAGCTTTTGAGATTTCGTTGAATAGCTTAAGTTTCCTACGCATAGTTCTTTCTAGTTCGGGGTCTAAAAAGATAGAGGTCCCTAGTCTAGAAGATTTGGGCATCAGATTGAAAAGCTAAGATCAAAAATCAAGAGAGTCTAAAGGAATTTGGATTCCTAAAGACTAGATAAAACTAATTGCGATAAAAATCCCAAGGAAAAGGAAAACTAAACCGTGCTCCCCGGCAACGGCGCCAAAGTTTGATCGTGCTTGTCGCGAGCCCGATACAAAGATAAATTACCCAGACTAGGCTAATAACAAATTAATGTAATTAGGGAAATAGGGGTCGATCCTCAGGGAGATGGTGTTTCCTATAAGATGTGAAATGTATCGCAATTGGGTTTTATCTAATGAAAATCTGGGTTTTGGGAATTTTGTTTCTAAACTACTACAAAGCATAAACGAAAAATGAAATAAAAGCAAATGGAAATGAAAACAATAAAGCAAGTAATGAAAAGCATCTAGGGAAATAGGTTCACACATGTAGATTGACATATTGATGAAATTGGATTTAGGATATGCAAATAATTCATTGAGCGTTCGTAAGAATGGTGTCTTCATTACAATCATAGATCAGATGGTCTAGCAGGCTTTTAGTGCGATTTACTAGGTCTTAATCTACCATGTCATGCTTTGTCTATTCAATTCCTGTATATATACCTTGGAAAAGAATTCCACACTAGTCAATGATTTCCGGCCAGAATTCGTTAACTATCGTTACAATCCAAACATGCATAGACACAATGTTTTAAAGGCACAATTTCTTTTATCCAATTAACATCTTTTAATCAATCTAACATGACTACCCTACACCCTAGAAAGGATGACTACTCATTCATGATGATATCTATGTCTAAAATGATATTAACAATGAAAACTAGGATGGACATGTTTATTTGGTTTTGACTTTTTATATGGCGATAATAACGACGCTAATTGATAATCTAGGAAATGAAACAACGATTATGACGGTACTAAAATGAATCTAAGACAATATGTAAAGCGAATAACAATCAAATGGAAAACAGTAAGAACAATAAACAAGGGATAAAACAGAAATACCTATATGACGACAATGATAACAATAATAGAAAATCCTTGCACATAACAAACGATCCTTGAATTGCAACACATGAACCACACAAAGGAGATTACAAGGATGAAATTCCTATTAATCTAAACTAAAGTTTTGATATGAAATGGACAGAAATAGACTAAGAACTAAAGACTAAAGAAGAAGAAAATGAGAGAAGAGAGACTAGTTCTCCCTTCCTTCTAATCTAAAGAGGAAATGTAAGAAGAGAAGAGAAGAGGATTGTAAGAAAGGTGTGTGATATGATATGAGGGCTAGAGCATCTATTTATAGTATTAGGGTTTCGTGGAGAAGAGGTCGGGCATTAAACACATAGGACAAAAGTAGGAAGAAGACGCCGTTTTGTGCAGAGCAGCACACTTCCCCGATCGGGTATACACAAACCCGATCGGGTATTTTGTCTTCTGGAAGCTTTTGACTAACGCTTCATCTCCTTTTGCTTTGACTTGATTTCCAACATCCCCCTTGACCTCTTGAGTCGGGTTTGTTGATAGGGTTTGATGTAAAGCGATGATTTCTTCCTTTCAATTGATTGATCTTCCGACAACTACGAAACTGTCTTTGCTTCTTCTCTCTTTCGAATTAGTGAACCTTCTTGAAATGCCTTTCACTTGGTCAAGCTTGCATCTTCAAATCGTCGGGTTCTAGGCAAATGCTCGGAAATATAGAAAAAGGGCGTAGAAACGTCACTTTCCTACAAAACATGTTAGAACATATGAATTCGCCTAGAAGACGATATTAGCTCATAAAGTGGCTTAACAAAGCACAAATGACATACAAAACCGAGCTAAACTGAGGGTTAAAATCATACAAATATCTACTTATCAACCGGCTGGGAAGTGGCTGATGTTTATTTGTTTGTTACGTGAAAATTTGGTATGCATTATGTCTCAGACGGCCGACCGGCTGAGACACACCTCAATTCTTCCTTCATTTTCTCGTATGATATAGGATCCAGCCGGGTAGCCGGCAGCCGGTCCACTTGACTGGCTGGATCATGCTGTATATTGGTTGTTTTTCAAATGATACATTGGTGCCAGCCGGGTAGCCGGCAGCCGGCCCCCTTGACCGGCTGGCACACGCTGACTTTCTTTCTCTATATTTTCTTATACTTTCAATTTTAACAGTTCGCATGGTTCATTTATCGTATAAATTTACGTAATGATTTTAAATATTCATGTTTAGAATTTATGATATACCTTTCGCTCGTATCGCATGTTTTGTGACGGTTTTTCATATATCCCACTTTGAGTCGGTTTTACACATGTTATGGTTTGAGCAATAATTGTTAAGTGCTTTGAACTCTCATTCCCCCGGCTACCTCTTCGTTCGTAAGGCTGGAATGTCAGAACGAGGAGTGTATCCATACTGCTTAATTGCATGTGTTAGTGGGCATATGACAACGTTGTTTGGAGGCGAACGCTTTGCATTGATCGACCCGGCAGTCAAATGTGGTATACTTGCGAGGTGGTGTCAATGCATGTAGCGTACCGCTTGTTCTCATGCTTGTGCTCTTTTCCGCCTCTTTCGTGAAGGTTGACCGAATTTGGGGTACTCGGCTTCTATGGTTGACCGAGTCTTGGATGCGAAATGTTTATCGCATGTTGAATCGGAAAATGTGATTCCGAGAGTCTGGCCAGGTTTAGACTAGGATCGGATATTTATATCGTCGTCCTACCAGGAGGAATTGTGTCTACATATACGAAATGTTAATCGTGTATGCGTTCAGGGAAATGTTTATCCCGTGGATGCGATTTTAATCATAACGGCAATGTACATGACGATGCTAGTGCATGTCATTTACCGTGAGAGATGTTGTCAATGAATTCGTACGTTTGGATGGATGAATATATGATTGATTATTTGTGATCTTTGGATGACTTGGCATGGTTTGTTTGTCGAGTCTCAATCTTATCAAGCTTATGCCGCTAACGGTGAGATGCAAGTCCTAGTGAGTGTATGGTTGCCTAAGAATGTCATCCCCGAGTCTTTCTATAATATGATGGTTACGGTTTTGTACTTCATATACCTATTTATCCTTCTCATATTTCACATGTATATCTATATATGCATGCTTCTACTTTCGTATCTCCGTTTAAGTATGTTCTTTGTGATATGGCTGGGAGAACCCGGAGTTACTCCCCACTGACTGTGGCGTTCATGGTTTTCATGGATGAACAGGTTGCTTGCTTGGATGGATTTTGCTTGTTTTATTTTGGGTTCGGGTGTGAGCTAGCGGGCGTTGGCCTTGACGATTCACCCCTAGACAATGTTTAGCTAGTTGCTAATAACTTTGATATTTGATAACATGTTGAGAGACTACGTCTCTTGTAGTATATTCTATTTCGGTTTGTATTTATTTGATATTCCTCGTATTTTTATCTTAGCATGTAAAAAGTTTTAAAAACACCGTATTTTCTGCTATGTAAATCACATGCTTGTTATGTTTTATTTCCGCATTCGCGAGGGTTGTCAAAGTTGGTATCAGAGCTTTAACGCTCCCGACGCACACACGTGAACCCTAAACATAAACTACTTGACCTTGAAATAATAAATGAGAGATGGGTAGAAGTTAAGGACTTTACTTGGTTGTCTATTTTTTATGCTAAGTGTTAGGTGGTTTCTTATGAAGATGGTTAGACCTCGACTAGTAGAAAATGTTATGCTGGAAGCTCTTACGCAAGTGTTGAAGAATCAACAAGATGCGGCTAATGCTCACGCCGAGCAAGTCCCTCCTCGTAGAGAAGACAATCACCAAGGAGGCTATGCTTGGGTGGCTAGCCAAATTACTAGAAGCAAGATTATGCCGTATGGTGGAGAACCGGACCCTACCGAGCTTTCGGGAGATGGAAAAGCAATTTGACTTGTACCAAGTCCGTGAAGAGAACAAGGTGAGGATTGCTAAGCATTTCCTTGTAAGGGAAGCCAATAATTGGTGGACAATTACTAGTGTCACCGCTACTCTTGAAGCCGATTTCAATTGGGCTTGTTTCAAGGCTCCAGTTGAAGGCCGATTTTAACCTAAGGAGCTCAAGCAACAAAGGTTAAAGGAATTCATTGATTTCAAGCAAGGTGACTTGACGACTCAAGACTTCACCACCCAATTCAAC
>JAIUZE010011326.1:0-36905 GCA_022085475.1 Heliosperma pusillum | reverse complement strand
CGGAGTTACTCCCCACTGACTGTGGCTTCCGTGTTTATATTTAATGCGGTTGGCAGGTTTGTGATGCATACTTTGGGTACATTGACGAGCTAGCGAGCGAAGTATTTACCTTGGACCTATATTCGGTTCTTAGATTGTATATTATTATACACTCTTTTATTTCCGTATTTATACGGGAGATATGTCTCCCGTTTTGTATATTTCTTTTGTATAATATTATTTCCGTTTTTGTAATGACCCTTTTTATTTATGACACCTTCGTTATGTATTATTATCTTTTATGTATTTAAATAATTTTTTTTTTCTCTTTCCGCAAATTTGAGGGTGTCACAAGTAGAAAATGTTATGCTGGAAGCTCTTACGCAAGTGTTGAAGAATCAACAAGATGCGGCTAATGCTCACGCCGAGCAAGTCCCTCCTCGTAGAGAAGACAATCACCAAGGAGGCTATGCTTGGGTGGCTAGCCAAATTACTAGAAGCAAGATTATGCCGTATGGTGGAGAACCGGACCCTACCTAGCTTTCGGGAGATGGAAAAGCAATTTGACTTGTACCAAGTCCGTGAAGAGAACAAGGTGAGGATTGCTAAGCATTTCCTTGTAAGGGAAGCCAATAATTGGTGGGCAATTACTAGTGTCACCGCTACTCTTGAAGCCGATTTCAATTGGGCTTGTTTCAAGGCTCCAGTTTAAGGCCGATTTTAACCTAAGGAGCTCAAGCAACAAAGGTTAAAGGAATTCATTGATTTCAAGCAAGGTGACTTGACGACTCAAGACTTCACCACCCAATTCAACAAGCTGGCTCATTTTGCACCGAGGCTCATCAAGGATGATGAGGACCGAGCTTTCTACTACCGCAACAAGCTTAGTGCCTTATTCCAAAGCAAAGTGAGGAGAAATTCTACTTCCTTTGGTGAATTGTATGATGATTCACTATGGGCCGAGAACTCCATGAGGGCTATCAAGGATGAAGCTATGATGAAGAGTCCCTCTCCTTCCTTCACTCCTAGGCCAAATTTCTATGGGAAAAGGTCGTTTACTCCTTCGTCTTCCAATTCTTATGCCAACAAGAGGAGATTCAATCCTCCCTCAAATGCAGATACAAGAGCTCCCGTTCCTTTAATTCCTCGAGCTACTTCTAACGTAGCTCATAGGCCTTATGCTCCCCCTCAAGCTCAAGCTCAAGGTCGCTTTTGTAGACGTTGTAGACAACCACACCACCCTGGTGTAGCATGTTACGACCGACCTTATGTTTGCTTCTTTTGCCAAAAGACAGGTCACCGTTATGATGATTGCCCCGATCGGAAGTTGCCCCCTCCAATTGCTAAACCTAAAGGATCTATCTTTTTTCTAAGCCGAGCCGAAGGCAATGCTCATCCAGAGATAATTACGGGTATGTTCTCAATCTTAAAGCAACCGTGTCTTATTCTATTTGATACCGGTACTTCTATGTCTATTGTGTCTTCAACTTATACTAATAAATTATCAATCGAGGCTACATCTAGTGAGGATACTCCCATATCCTTACCATCCGGAGAAATTATCTCTCGTTCTATTCTATATCCTGATGTTCAATCTCTATTGCGGGTACTATCTTTCCCGCTAATCTCCTTAAGTTTCCTCTAGGAGAGTTCGATGTAATCCTAGGTAATGATTGGTTAGCGTTGTACCATGCTAGATTAGAGTGTAGAGATCAAAAGATTTATTTAAAGAGTCCTTTAGGAGTTAGAATAACCTATAAGGGATTTCATTCCCGAATGGGTGTGTCTTTGATTTCCGCAATGAAATTGGTGAGTATGGTAAGAAAGGGTCACCAAGCTTACTTGTGTATTGTGACTTCTACAACTACCTCCTTACGGAATATTGAAGATGTGCCTATAGTTTGTGAATTTTTTGATGTATTCCCCGAAGACTTTCCCGGGATCCCTCCCGAGCGTGATGTTGAGTCTTCCATTGATCTTGTACCTGGTTCCGGACCCATAGCCAAAGCTCTTTACCGTATGGTCCAACCGAATTGAAAGAGTTCAGGAAGCAACTTGATGATATGATTGAAAAAGGTTTCATTCGACCAAGTGCCTCGCCTTGGGGTGCTTCCGTTCTCTTTGTGAAGAAGAAAGATGGTTCTATGAGACTTTGTATTGACTACCGTGAGTTGAACCGAATTACAATCAATAATAGGGATCCTTTGCCAAGAATTGAAGATTTGTTTGATCAACTAAAGGGTGCTTCTACTTTTTCCAAGATTGATTTGAGATCCGGATATCACCAAATTCCCGTTCGTGATGCCGATATACCAAAGACCGCTTTTAGTACAAGATTGTTGGAGTAAGTGTCCTCCAGAATAGTGCATTTATATAATAAATCTCATTTGCAATATACGTGGCATGATTAGTATATTTTGATACTCCACGTCAGTTGATTAACGTAAATTGGTAACGCTCGGCTGACTACAGTTTTACGTTATTGTCGTATGACGGCGGTGGTCAACTGATCCCTTTAGGTCACACCTATAAGATGAGACACAAATAGAATACTAATTATTTTTATACGATACAGTTTAATTAGAACATTACATATATTTGATATGTACGTTTAGTTACGAGAGTTATTTTTTGGAAATTGAGTTAGGAACTCATTCCACTTAAGTTTATTAGTCAATTATACGATAACTGATTGAATAAATTTTACGTCTTATTCTTAATACGATTAAATAAGATTTAATTTATTGCTTAATCGTTAATTCATTAATTTAGTTGAGGTTATGCATATATTTTGAGGTAGAGGTAATTAGTTAATTATATTTACAAAGAGTTGTAAAATAAGTTAAATGGGCATTGTGGGATCCATTATATATTGATATAATGGTAAAATATCACTTAAAAGTTAAGTACATACTGTTTATTAATTTGTGTCATATAATTGTTATATGATCAAATTGACACTAAATTATACAAGATAATTAAGCATATGATTAATAAGCATTTGTGGGACAAATATCAAAAATCAAAATGGTCCATTGTGGACTCATGTGCACCGGTTTTGTGTAGACAAAATCACTAGTGATTTTGCTCTACCAATTCCACACTCCACCATATGATTATGACATGTATGATACATGATCATTATCATTATAAAATCTCATACACTACCTATTTGCACGGGAATAAAAAATGAGCAAAATAAGAGCCACAAGGGCTAGCACCACCCGGGCAAAAAGGCCTTCATAAGAGAACAAGAGTTGTTCTCATTTGTACACAACTTCATTTTTGCTTATTTTCCTTCTTCTCTCTAAAAACCTCCAAAATCACTTTAAAAACTAACATGCAAACTAATATTCATATCATATTACTAGTGTAGTAATACAATAATATTAGTAGTATTATTTCCTACTTATTATCTAGTTAATAATAAGCTAAGATTATTTGGGTTGATTCTTGGGTGCAACAAGAAGGAGACCTTCTACTTTGGAGGTTGTTTTATGGAGGATCATCCATTAATTTCATCCTCAAGAACAATAAGAAGGAGTTCTTGTTGTGCGCATATTGAACGGAAAAATCCCTATGTAAGGATGTTTTCGTCTTATCTTTTCTTTTATACTTTTATATTTGCATGCATGATAACTAGATCCTAAATCATTAATTTAATGTAATTTAATGAACTAATTAGATGAGTCTAATTAGATGTCTAGGACTTTCATGTGGTATCAGACCTCAATTGTTACATGCATGTTGATTTTAAGCATTAAAATCGAGTTATACGATAACTTGGGTAAAATTGAAAATTTGTGTTAAAAATTGGTTTGCACAAATTTTTTTATTTGCATGCATACCGACTGACCTCAAAATGGTTGTGGTCAAATTTGGAGATTTTAGGGATTATTTTGCTATTTATTTTGATTTATGGCCTTTAAATCATGTTAATATGCATATTTTATGTTAGAAGTTAACTAAAAATAGTTTCATGTTGATTCTGGCCATGAAATTTTTATATGATCTCCCATGCATGTTGTACATACTGTATGTAAACTTTCGTGTTTTTTAATTAAGTTTTGCATGATTATTGATTTTTATGAGATAAAAGTCAATAAAGTGAGATTATTATGTTCATAAAATTGAAACGTCCTTTTATGGTCTTGAAAATTTTTGGTACATTTTATAATCTGATTTATATCATCTTGGTGAAATTTTACAATTTTGTTTCACTGTTTTACTATATTTAATTGTTTTTATTTGATAAAACCGTTGAATAAAAAGTTACTTGTTCATAAAATTAATTCAAATTTTTTTGGGAACATTTTCTCGTTTTTAGAGTTCCTGGAAATGTTCCAGAATGTACAAAATTTTTGTTTTCAAATTTTTATGATTTTTATATTTTATTTTGGGTTTATTTCATAAATGTTATGATTAAACCTCTATATTTAGCAAATATGATCAATTCAAACTAATTAAATACAAACAAAGTTAGAGGGGACTAATTTTGAGTTCTAAATCAGTTTAGATAATTATTTTGAGCTTAAATACGATTTAAGTGTTGATTAGTGATTTTTAATGGTTAAAAATCGATAAAATCCATAAAACCGAGTTAAAATGAGCATGATAAGTTTTAAGGGCGATTTTGGCATGATTTTTACATAATTTTATTTATGTTGTTATTGTTGAATGAATGAATGTCATTTATTTAATTTTTTATGCAAGTTGTACATAGTATGGCCTAGATTATTTTAATCGGTATTACCCGTAATGTAAGGGAATACTGATTCGGTTGTAATTTTATTTGCGATCTCGTATCGCCGTTTGTAATAATTTAATTTCATTTTCTAGATCAAATGTATAATAGGATTTTTATTTGTATCGTTTTGTAATTAATTATTATGAATACAAAGATTCCCGAAGTCGGTGTTCCAAAAGACGGTGCCTTTTTGGAGCGTGTTCCATGAAGAGGCAAGGGGCCAAGGAGTTGGTTTCCGATTTTGTAATCTACTAGTTAATTAGATTAGCTAGGTGGCCATACTAGGATTTATATTTGCTTTGATAAGTGAATATTTGTATGATTTTAACCCTCATTTTAGCTCGGTTTGCCATTTGTACTTTGTTAAGTCATTTTATGAGCTAATATTGTCTTCTAGGCGAATTCCTATGTTCTAACCTATTTTGTAGGAAAAGTGACGTTTCTACGCCCTTTTTCTATATTTCCGAGCATTTGCCTAGAACCCGACGATTTGAAGAAGCAAGCTTGACCATGTCAAAGGCATTTCAAGAAGGTTCACTAACTCAAAAATGAGAAGAAGTAAAAGACGATGTCGCAGTTGTCGAAAGATCAATTAGTTAGGCTAAGAATTCATCGTTTTACATCAAATTCTATCAACAAACCCGACTAAAGAGGTCAAGGGGGATGATGGAAGTCAAGTCAAAGCCAAGGGAGATGAAACGTTAGTCAAAAGCTTCTAGATGACAACTTACCCGATCGGTTAAGTGTGTACCCGATCGGGTATCTCTGCTGCTTCGAGCAAAATGCTTGAACTTCCTATTTTTGTCCTATATGTTCAATGCTCGACCCCTTCCCCACGAAACCCTAATGCTATATAAAGGATGCTCCAGCCACTCTTCTCAACACATCTTACATCTTACATCCTCTTCTCATCCTTTCTTCTCTTTTTACATTTTCTCTTTAGATTAGGAGGAAGGGAGAACTAGTCTCTCTTCTCTCATTTTCTTCTTCTTTTCATCTTTAGTTCTTAGTTTATTTCTGTCCTTTCTACATCAAAACCTTAGCTTAGATCAATAAGAATTTCAATCTTTGTAATCTACTTTGTTGGGTACAAGCGTTGTAATTCAAGGAACGATTATTCTATGCAAGGGATTTCTATTATTGTTATCGCTTTCGTTGTTGATCGTCACCTAGGTATTTCTATTTTATCTCTTGTTTAATGTCTTTATGTTTTCTATTTGATTGTGTTAGATTCATTTTAGTACTGTTATAATCGTTGTTTCATTTCCTAGATTGTCAATTAGCGTCGTTATTATCGCCACATAGAGAGTCTCAAAATATTGTTAAAATCAAATAAACATGTCTATCCTAGTTTTTGTTATTAACTTCATCTTAGATATAAACATTACCATGAGTGAGTAGTCACCTTTCTAGGGTGTAAGGTAGCCATGTTAGATTGATTAAAAGATGATAATTGGATAAAGAAAATGTGCCTTTAAAACGTTGTGTCTATGCATGTTTGGATTGTAATGATGGTTAACGATTTTTGGCCAAAATCATTGACTAGAATGGAATTCTTTTCCAAGGTAGAGATACGCGAATTGAATCGACAAAGCATGACATGGTATATTAAGACTTAGTAAATTGCCTCAAAGCCTGCTAGACCATCTGATCTATGATTGTAATGAACACATCATTCTTACGAACTCACAATGAATTATTTGCATTTCCTAAATCCAATTTCATCAATATGTCAATCTACATGTGTGAACCTACTTCCCTAGATGCTTTTCATTATTGTTAATTCACCATTTGCTTTATTGCTTTCATCTACAATTGCTTTTATTTTGTTTTCATTTATGCTTTTTGTTAGTTTAGACATCATAAACCCAAAACCCAGATATTCATTAGATAAAACCCAATTGCGAGACATCTCACATTCTATAGGAAACACCATCTCCCTGAGGATCGACCCCTACTTCCCTAATTACATTAATTTGTTATTAGCCTAGTCTAAGTAATTTATCTTTGTATCGGGCTTGCGACAAGCACGATCAAATTTTGGCGCCGTTGCCGGGGTGCACGGTTTAGTTATCCTTTTTCTTGTGATTTCTATCGCAATTAGTTTTATCTAGTCTTTAGGAACCCAAATTCTTTTACACCTCTCTTGATTTTTCATCTTAGTTTTTCAATCTTATGCCCAGATCTTCTAGACTAGGGACCCCTATCTCTTTAGACCCCGATCTAGAAAGAACTCTGCGTAGGAGACGAAAGCTATTCAACGAAATTTCAAAAGCTTCTGATACTTCAAGTTTAGATCGTATTCGTGAGAAATACTCGGATATTCTATCTAATCTCGAAGGAGAAGAAGATCCATTCTCATCTCCATTCTCAAAAACCAATCAACTTTCAAACAACACTCGATCTTCATCTTCACAAAAGAATATGGTTCGACTTTCAGACCATTCCAAACCCACCGCAGAAACACTTCCAAGGGGTATTGCTACACTCCAAATCGCAGCCCAAAACTTTGAAATCAAACCTGCCTTCATTAACCTTATAGAAAGAAGCCAATTTAGTGGCAATGCCACAGAAGATCCCAACCTTCACATCCAAAACTCCTGTGACTATTTCTCCACTATTACACAAACTAGAGTCACACAAGGGCAAATTAGAGAGATGCTCTTCTCATTTTCTTTGAGGGGTAAGGCAAAGTTGTGGATACATAGCCTTGATAAGGTTACATTAGGTATAACCGATTGGGAGAGTTTAGCTCTTGCCTTCTACCAAAAGTACTTTTCTCCAGAAAAGACCGCTTTGTTGAGAAGTCAAATCACTGGTTTCCGACAAGGGGATGATGAGAGCCTATATGAAGCCTAGGAGAGGTACAAGGACTTGCAAAGAGAGTGTCCTCATCATGGGATAGATCCATGGCTCCTTGCCATCAAATTCTATAATGGGTGTTATATAGAGTCCCGTCGTATCCTGGATTATGCTAACAATGAAAGATTTGATCAAATTAATGTTGAAATTGCTCACACTACCATTGAATCCATGGCAATTCACGATTCTCAATATAGAAATTCCCGCTCTATACCATTGAAATCTAAGCAAGAGGACCCCACTTTGACACTTTTACAAGCTCAAGTAGCCCTTCTCACACAAAAGCTAGAACACTTTCAATCCTCTACATTTCAACAAAGTGACAATGGTGTAAGTAAACTTGAAGCCATGATGCTGCAATTGGCTCAAAGGCAAGACACCATGATAGCTCAATTCCAAGAAAGCGATCAAGCTAAGGACGCCGCCATCAAATTGTTAGAAGCTAAAATTTCCCAATATGCCTCTTCTAATACCCACCAAAAGCACGGGCAGCTGCCTTCACAATGTTACCAACCTCACGAAACTGTAAATGCCATTTCCTCGAGAAGTAGTAAGCATAATGATGAGCCCGTGGTTGTTGATATTGAAGCTGAGGTGCCCATGTCAAAAAGGAAAGAGCTCGAGATTCCTATTGAGATCAAAGTCCCATTTCCCCAAAGATTAGCCAAGCACAAGGAGAAGGCAAAGTATGGTAAGTTCCTTGACGTCGTCAAGAACTTAAAGGTAACAGTCCCTTTCATAGAATTGCTTGCCCAAGTTCCTTCCTATTCCAAGTTTATGAAGGAAGTCCTCAAAAAGAAGAGATCCTTCAATGAGATAAAGACCGTAGCTTTCTCTGAAGAGTGTAGTGCACTCTTGCAAAATAAGTCTCCATCAAAACTTAAGGACCCTGGTAGTTACTCCATCCCTTGCACTATAGGCACGTATACCATTGATAAGGCTCTTTGCGACCTAGGTGCTAGTGTAAGTGTCATGCCCTTTTCTATGTTTGAAAAACTTAACATGGGTGCTTTGAAATGCACTAATATTACTTTGCAAATGGCGGACCGTTCTCTAAAACAACCTATGGGTGTTTTAGAAGATGTGCCCGTCAAAGTTGGTAAGTTTTTCATTCCCGTTGACTTTCTAGTACTTGACATGGCCGAGGACTCTAAAATCCCAATCATTTTGGGAAGACCCTTTTTGCACACCACTGGTGCAGTTTTTGATGTCAAGAATGGGAAGTTGACATTAGAGATAGGAGATGACAAGTTGACCTTTAGTAACAATTCCACCGTTAGGAGTCCCGTGTTAGAAGAACCTTGTTATGTGCTTGATATTGATGACTCTTCTGTTGTTTCTTCTATTCCTCGATCCTTACTGACGGATCCGCTGGAGACACATGTTAGTGTAGATTCTCTTGCAGGTAAGCATACTAAAAGCACTTCTGCTAAAAGTGCTAGAAGCGGATATTCCCGAAAAAGCTTGGAATGGATGGAGAATGTAAAGAACGCTATGATGATGAGCTTGGATGATAGTGAGCTTAAAGATAAAGGATTAACTCCTCCTCCAAATGGAGTCTAGCAAGACTTTTAAATTGCGCTTTTCGGGAGGCAACCCGTGTTCCTTTTCTTTTTGCATTTTTATTTTAGTATTCCCTTTTTCATTGTTAGGACTTATTTTGCAGATGAAAGAGTTTTTGAAGAATCTATAAAGACCTTCCTTGTCAAGTCCAAAAGACTAGCTAGGGGGAGTCCGCGCTGACTAGTAAGCTTCTCTCTTCTTTCATTTTTCCTTTTTCCCATTAAGCATCTCATTGCATATTTTGTCTTTGTGCTCACATTGAGGACAATGTGATGTTTAGCTTGGGGGAGAGATTGAATTTTCCCATTTTGCGTTTTAGTTGATCATTTTTCAAATTTTGAATAAAAGAAAAAGAAGATGAAACCTTCGGGTTAAGCGTTGGGTTGATCATTTTTCAAATTTGGAGGGGAACGATTATTCAAGTGTTGGGTTCAAGTCAGGAGTCTTATATAGATGGAACGCTTAAGCTTGCAAACCTTCTTAGGATTTTTAGGATCAATGAAACCTTCGGGTTGTACCATGTACAACTCCTCCTCCAAATAACCGTTTAAGAAGGCGGTTTTCACATCTATCTGCCAAATTTCATAGTCATGAAAAGCGGCAATCGCTAAGATTATCAGAATGGAACGCAGCATAACGACGGGTGCAAAAATTTCATCATAGTGCAATCCTTGCACTTGAGTTAAACCCTTTGCCACTAGTCATGGCTTGTAGGTATCTGGTTGTCCTTCTACAGAATGCTTTATTTTGTAAAGCCATTTGCACTGAAGAGGTCGAACCTTATCAGGTAAGTCAACCAGATCCCATACGTCATTCTCATACATAGAGTCCATTTCGGATTGCATGGCGTCAAGCCATAGCTTAGAGTCGGAACCTGTCATGGCACCTTTATAGGTAGCAAGTTCATTACTCTCTAGGAATAAAACGTCATCTCTCTCATTCTCCTCGACCATACCAATGTATCTGTCTGGAGGAATAGAGTGCCTACCCGACCTCCTAGGTTCCAAAGGAATATTGACCGCAGCCGATGATGAAGGAACGGTTTCCTCCATTGATTGCTCGGTTGTTGGTTCTTGAATCTCCGACATATCGAAGGTTTCATTACTTGTCCTATTCTCGAGAAATTCTTTCTATAAGAACGTCGCACTAGCCGCAACAAAAACTCGATGTTCGGTAGGCGAGTAAAAGTAATGACCAAACATCCCTTTTGGATAACCAATAAAGTATGTCTTGACCGATCGTGGGCCGAGCTTATCGTAAGGTCTCCACTTGACATAAGCCTCGCAGCCCTAAACCCGAATAAAGGACAAGTTAGGGACCGTTCCCTTCCATAATTCATATGGAGTCTTGTTTATAGCTTTAGACGGACTTCGGTTAAGTATTAGAGCAGCTGACAAAAGAGCATAGCCCCATAATGAGTCAGGTACAACCGTGTGACTCATCATGGATCGAACCATATCAAACTCATTCAAAAGATATTCGCCACCACGATTTGAACGTAGTGCTTTAATCTTTCTATCCAGCTGGTTCTCAACCTTATTCTGGAATTCCTTGAACTTCTCAAAGGACTCACTTTTATGCTTCATTAAGTAGACATATCCATATCTACTCAAATCGTCTGTGAAAGTGATAAATATCTATAGCCATCTCTAGCGTTGATTGACATAGGTCCACACACATCAGTATAAATGAGTCCTAATAGATCAGCAGCGCACATTCCAACACCTTTGAAGGAAATTCGAGTCATTTTGCGTATGAGACATGATTCACACGTGCCAAAAGATTCATAGTCAAATGGGGAGATAGTCCCATTGTCAATGAGCTTCTTCACGCGTTTTTCATTTATGTGTCCCATACGGCAATGCCATAGATAGGTTTGATCTTTGTCACCAACCTTTGATTTCTTACTACTCACATGTATTATATCTGTGGTTTGATCTAAAACATAAATCTCATTCATGGAATCTACTTTACCATAAATCATTTCGTTTAAAGAGAAAATACAGCTATTATTTTACAAACGAAAAACCGTCCTTATCAAGTACGGAAACAGAAATAATGTTTTTAGATAAACTGGGTACATAGTAACAGTTATTCAGAAATAACTCAAATCCACTCGGGAGTTGGATTACAAATGTTCCCACTGAAACGGCAGCCACTCTTGCTCCATTCCCCACTCGCAGGTCCACATCACCCCTTGCGAGAGTTGTGATGTTTCTTAGGCTCTGCAAATGATTACACAGATGAGAACCACAACCAGTATCAAGTGCCCAAATTCCGCAACTTGCATGGTTAATCTCAAACATATGAATAAAAGAAGAAGACATACCAACAGGAGAGACGCGGCCTGCTTTTATGTCCGCACGGTACACGGGGCAGTTCCTCCTCCAATGCCCAAGCTTGTGGCAATGGTGGCACTCCACGTTACCTTCATCGCTCTTTGTCTTGCCTTGTGAGCTACCGCTAGTCTCACCAGGCCCACTCTTCCCTTGCCCTGGCTTTTTGAATTTCGGCTTCCCTACAGCTAGGTTGGCCTTAGCCTTGCCCTTACCTTTGCCCTTGTTTGCAATCATGAGAATGTCCTGTTTCAGACTCCCACTCAATTTCAGATCACTCTCGGTCTGTACGAGAAGTGAGTGGAGCTAATGAAGACACTTCTTCATATCATTCATATAGTAATTTGCCCTAAAAAGGGCAAAACCATCATGAAGTGAATGGAGAACGCGGTCAATGATGATCTTCTCATCGATTTTGCAACCAAGTGCCTCCAGTTTCTCGACATTCTCAATCATATTAAGAAAGTGTGGGCTAACCGCTTGGCCCTTCTGGAGTTTCGCCTCAAAGAAGCGACAGGTATGCTCATAGCTAACGATCCTCGGAGCTTTCGAGAACTCGTTAGAGAGCGTGGTGAAAATCTTATTCGCGCCATGGGCAATGAATCGCCTTTGCAAATTTGATTCCATTGAAAAGATGAGTACGTTCTTTATCGCACCCGCCTCCATCATGAAATCACTATAAGCAAGTGATTCATTGGCTCCTGCATTGTGGCCTGGGTTGGGCGGTAGTGGCTCAGTCAAGTTGGACCCATTATTCTTCAGTCGCGTTGACTGATTCATACTGTCCATGAAAATCTTAAGCCAGGACTCACGTCCGAGCGTGGCACTTGGCATTGGGTCATCAGTATGGCTAGCCATTTGTTATTAGCATTTATATCTGTATATAACGAATTCAAAAATGTGAAAAAGAAAATAAATATGATAAGTATTCATCGTTTTAAATTTGAGTCTCATGAAAAACTGTTTAATGCGATGACTCGTGCATTTATACAATTGACCTCCCTCAAGAATTATATAAATGATCCCAAGACTCAATTTCTGTAAATTGATAAGCCAACCTCTTGGCTAATTCTACTTTTAAAATTCCTGGTCGATAAATTTCTGTAAATTCTATCTTTAGTCCATCATAATCACGATATATTACTCGTACTATAATGTTGAGATAAAATAGGTCAACACTCACTACTTACCCAACGTAGAAGGGGTCATATTATGACTTCCGACGAAGAAGGGGTTCATAGTAGTTTTTCCTATAAAGACTAGTCTCAATTTTATTTATAGGGGAAGGTCCCATCATCTTAACTTTAATTCATTTTAAGTGAACGAATGTCTAGCAACTCGAGAATGATTTAAACTAAGGTGATGGCCCTAAAAGCGAGTGACATCTGTATGCCCATGATTAAAATATTCAAACTGTATGAATCATTTTTCATGCATTTTTAGGGGGTTTGGTTTAGGCGGAATATGATGCAATTATCTATCATGTGAATAAAGCAACGAGAATGGAAAAATAAAACGCAAAATAAAACACCAAGTGTGGCCTAACTACCAAAATGAACAAAATACAAGTTTGGAATCCACCCTTGGACCCGAGAAGCTTGTCTTGATGTTCCATCTTGGTCCAAATAGCGGGAGTGAGCCATCCGATCTCCATCTTGAATCTTCTCAAAATACATTTTAAAAATTACAAATGTAAACCTATTTACATTCTAATTCAAAATGATTCCAAAAAAAATTAAAATTACAAAGGGGAGATACGAATCTCAAAATACAACCAAGACTATGTTTTCATCATTACGAAAACATAATCTACTAAGGCCATACTAGAAAATTACAACTGATTGTACAAAAATGCGTAAAATTAAACCATTCAAACAACATTCAACATAATAAAAGCATCAAATAAAAATTAATCATACAAAACATAATGCATAAATTATGTTGATTAATTATCCAAAACATCATTAAATCATGTGCCGATTCCGTAATTCATCACGAGATTTCAATCAAAATCCAATGAAATTCATAATCAATATGAATTACAACAACATACGGTATAAAAAAAAATTTTGCCGAATTGAAATTTTTTTATTATTAAGAATTATACAAATTCAATATTTACTAAAATCATATAAACAATTTCATAGCCCTTTGGCTCTGATACCACTTGTGGGAAAATATCCGTATACTTCCCTTTAAATCATTCAGGATTATAATGAAATTAAGATTATATGATTAATAGTCATAAACGAAAATGCATAATAAACGATAGATTAGAAATAACCTTTAGTCCTTGCTTTAATGGCCTAAGAACAATATCAAAATTTTGATATCTCCTAATCGTTGCACCCAAGATTGATCAAGATATGCCTTAGGTTTTGCTAGAAAAAGATAGAAGAGAATACTATTTCTTTTGTTTTTGTGAGATGTGAATGATGGAGGCACAAGAGAGAATGAATTAGGGTTAGAATCAAAAATCTCAATTATTTTCTCTTACCCTTGCTTTCTCACGGCACCATTAGGGTTTTTGGGGAGATTTTTTCTCCTCAATATAACCACCCATTGACCGAAAAACAGAGTGTATCTGGACACTTTTGTTTCGGTTATCTTAGCTTCCAATATAATGTAATATATTATAATCGTCATTTGTCATGGACCGACATCACTATAATACATCATTAGTTATTAATATCCGTATATTTATAATTTGCCAATTAATTATAACGGTTTATGTTTAATTAGCTTAAATTATATACAACAATTAAATATAACATTTTATATTCAATTTACGAATTACAGTTAATTCGTCTCAGCTAACTTTATTTAATCGTTATTAAATAATCTGTCATCATCACATTGACTAACCTTTTAGTCAAAACATGACTAACCTTTTAGTCATATAATAGGGCATCAATATGATTATTTTCTCAAATAATCACATCTCTCAAACACATCCTATAGGTGTGACTTTTAGGGACCAGGTGATCACCGCCATCTGTATGACAATAACGTCAAACTTATCTAGCAAGCCAACCGTTATTGATAAACGTTAATCAACTGATTATAATACAAAGTATACCCTGTGAACCTATAGAGATTTATTTATGTTATTGCACTAACTGTGGAGGACACTAGCTCCAACATATTGCTCCACAATTAGACAAACTGGAGTATCCCAAGAGCAAATTAGGGAAATGCTCTTTCTCTTCTCTTTAACAGGAAAGGCAAAACTCTGGATCAATAGCCTTGACCGAGTTGCCTTAAGAATAGCCGACTGGGATGGTTTAGCTCTTGCTTTCTATCAAAAGTACTTCCCACCAGAACGAACCGCACTCTTACGAAGTCAAATCACTTGATTTCGTCAGAGAGGCGATGAAATCCTTTATGAGGCATGGGAAAGGTACAAAGAATTACAAAGAGAATGCCCTCATCATGGCCTTGATTCATGGTTCTTAGCTATCACCTTCTACAACGGTTGTTGTGGCGAATCGCGTCGTATCCTCGACTCTGCTAACAATGGTCGTTTCGATCAAATCGATGTAGAAATAGCTAGTACAACTATCGAGTCAATGGCAATCCACGACTCTGAGTATAGCAACTCGCGTGCTATGCCACTCAAAACCAAGCAGGACGATTCAAGTAAAGTAGCACTCCTAGAAGCCCAATTAGCCCTTCTGCAGCAACAAGTAGGAAGCTCTTCCCAATCCAAGGAACATGTTAACGTCACTAACCACGTAGTAATATGTGAGACATATGGGGTTGGAGGACATAGTTTTCAAGAATGTAGAAGTTCGCTAGAGCAAGTCAATGCCTATCAACCATATAGGCAAGGCAATGCTTTCTCAAACTTCTACAACGAGTACACAAAGAACCATCCTTTTTTGTCCTACAAAAGCACCAACATTCAAAATCCCCACCATCATATTCAACAACCATTCATACCACATCAACAGAAGCCTTATAATCCACCTGGTTTTCAAAACGAGAGACCTTCATTCCAACCTAACTTCAATCAACCTTACCAAAACCAACCTCAACACCAACCTCAACACCAACCACCCCAAAATCAAAGCCAACCCAATGACTCAAGCTTGAACAAAATTGAATCCATGCTTCTCCAAGTTGTTCAAAAACAAGATTCAATGTTTGCTCAACTTCAAAAGAGTGATCAAGCTCAAAGTGCTGCCGTCAAGATGCTTGAAACTCAAATGGCCCAATTGGCTGCCTCTAACACCCAAACAAAACAAGGCCAACTCCCACCTCATGGTGAGCAACCGAGGGACACCGCTAATGCTATCACCCTTAGGAGTGGTACCACTTATAAGAAACCTCAGCAACCCAAAGAACCAATAGTTGAGCCTACACAAGTAGAGAGCCAAAAAGATTCCCAACCATCCACCGCTAAGGAAGCGGAAAACAAACCTGAAAAGAAGGATGAATCTGAAAAGGAACCCATAAAAATCCATGTTCCATTTCCCCAACGTTTGAGGAGAAATCATAAGGAAACCCAGTTCAGCAAATTCATGGAAGTAGTAAAAAACCTCCAAGTAACGGTTCCCTTCACTGAATTAATCACTCAAATCCCTTCTTACACGAAATTCATAAAGGATATCTTAACAAACAAGAGGACTTTAGATGATGTTGAAATCATAGCATTCACAGCTGAATGCAGCGCTTTATTGCAAAATAAGTCCCCTCCTAAGTTAAAGGATCCTGGTAGTTTCTCTATACCTTGCACTATAGGCACCTACAGAATCGATAAAGCTCTATGCGATCTAGGTGCTAGTGTAAGCGTTATGCCCTATTCCATATGCGAAAAATTAAATATGGGAACTCTCAAATGCACTAGTATCACTCTGCAAATAGCAGACCGTTCTCTAAATTAACCTATGGGAGTTTTAGAAGATGTGCCCGTCAAAGTAGGGAGGTTTTTCATTCCCGTCGATTTCATTGTGCTAGACATGGCTGAAGATTCTCAAATCCCTATCATTTTAGGAAGGCCATTTCTACACACTGCCGGGGCAGTAATCAATGTTAAAAATGGGAAACTAACACTAGAAGTAGGTGATGATAAAGTCACCTATAACTTATACAATGCAATGAAAAGACCTATGCTTGAAGAACCTTGCTGTTTCCTTGATATTGTCGACTCAATTATTGATGAATCTCTGTATCCATCAATAATCGAGGATCTTTTAGAAGCAATCTTGTTGCTAGAGAATATCTCGGAGAATAACAATTTCGAGATCAGTGAGCTGGAAAAGGACCTGACTGGAAAAGAGATACCGTCAGAAGAAGTTCAAAAGTTCATAAGCTTAATCGATACTCCTGCCAAGGCAGAAGTACACAAACCTGAACTTAAACCTCTTCCCTGAATTCTAAAATATGCCTTTTTAGATGAATCTGAATACTGCCCAGTCATAGTGAGTGCTCTCCTAGATGAAAATCAGTTAAACTCACTATTGACTGTCTTGAAAAAGCATAAAAAGGCAATAGGATATAAACTTGAAGATCTGACTGGTATAAGCCCAGACTTCTGCATGCATAGGATCAATTTTGAAGAAGGCAAAAAACCTTGCGTTCAAGGTCAACGCCGTCTTAATCCCAACATGCTAGAAGTAGTTAAAATGGAAGTTATGAAATTGGTAGATGCTGGCATAATCTATGCAATCTCTGACTCTAAATGGGTTAGTCCTGTTCAAGTTGTTCCCAAGAAAGGAGGAATAACAGTAGTCAAAAATGAAAAGAATAAGCTAATCCCCACAAGGATTGTGACGGGATGGCGTATGTATATTGACTACAGAAAGTTGAATCAATCAACTAGAAAAGATCACTATCCTCTACCCTTCATTGATCAAATGCTAGAGAGGTTAGCTTGCCACCAATACTTCTGTTATCTAGATGGTTACTCAGGATTTTTCCAAATTCCTATCCACCCTGAGGACCAAGAGAAAACCACCTTCACCTGTCCCTATGGTACTTTCGCTTATCGCAGAATGCCATTTGGCTTGTGTAATGCACCTGCCACTTTCCAACGTTGCATGACTAGTATCTTCTCAGATTGTGTTGAATATATCATGGAAGTATTCATGGACGACTTTAGCGTCTATGGCATTTCCTTCGATAATTGTTTGACAAATCTGTCCAGAGTTCTAAAACGCTGTGAAGAAGCCGACCTTGTTCTCAATTGGGAAAAGTGTCACTTCATGGTAAACGAAGGTGTAATTTTAGGACACATCATTTCTGAGAGAGGTATAGAAGTGGATCGAGCTAAGATCCAAGTTATTGATTAACTGCCACCACCTGCTAATGTAAAAGGAATCAGGAGTTTACTTGGCCACGCCGGTTTCTCTTGACGATTTATAAAAGATTTTTCAAAAATAGCCAAACCCCTGACTGAGCTCCTTTTCAAGGATGCACCTTTTAATTTCACAAAGGAATGCCTTGAGGCATTCAACAAAATCAAACGTGCTTTAATCACCGCACCTATAATCCAGTCACCTGATTGGAATCTGCCTTTTGAACTAATGTGCGATGCGAGTGATTATGCCGTAGGAGTTGTTTTAGGGCAAAGAAAGGAAAAGTTCCTTCATGCAATTTACTATGCTAGTAAAACCTTAGATCCTGCCTAAATCAACTATGCCACCACTGAGAAAGAACTTCTGGCCATTGTCTATGCCTTAGACAAATTTTGTTCATACCTTATCGGATCAAAAGTCATTGTTTGGGTTGACCCCTATCTTTTCAAGCAATGCTCAGATGGTCTATATAGACGATGTATCCCCCAGTGGGAAGTTAAAGGAGTTTTAGAAGGATGCCACTCATCTGCTTATGGTGGTCATCATGGTCCGTCCAAGACCGTAGCCAAAGTCTTACAATCCGGGTTTTTCTTGCCCTCGATGTTTAAAGATTCCAAAGACTTTGTTATGGCATGTGACGCTTGTCAACGAATAGGTCAAATATCCAAGAGACATGAAATGCCTCAAAACGGCATATTGGAAGTCGAAATATTCGATGTCTGGGGTATTGACTATCAAGGACCATTTCCCTCTTCTAACGGAAATCGTTACATCTTAGTCGCTGTTGACTATGTTTCGAAGTGGGTGGAAGCAATTGCCACTCCCACCAATGATGCTAGAGCTGTGATACGACTATTTAAAAAGATCATTTTTCCGCGTTTTGGTGTACCCAGAGCCGTGATAAGTGATCGAGGAACTCATTTTGGAGAAAAGTAGTTAGACACTCTGCTTTCCATGTATGGTGTGTATCACAGACGAGGATTAGCTTACCACCCCCAGACCAGCGGTCAAGTAGAAGTCTCAAACAGAGAGCTCAAAAAAATTCTTCAGAAAGTAGTCTCAAGATCTAGAACCGATTGGAGTAATAAGCTCGATGACACCTTAGGGCTTATCGTACAGCTTTCAAAACACCTATTGGAGCATCTCCTTATCGATTGGTTTATGGGCTATCAAAGAACTCAACTTAGACACTAAGCTTAGCGCTGATAGACGACTTTTGCAACTCAATGAGCTAGAAGAATTTCGTTTACAAGCTTACGAGAATTCTAGGATATACAAAGAGAAAACGAAGCGCTAGCACGACAAGAGGATAATCAAGAAAGAATTTTATGTCGGTGACCAAGTACTTCTTTTCAACTCCCGTTTGAAAATTTTTCCGGGAAAACTTCGATCACGATGGTCTGGACCATTCACTGTCACATATGTGAGCAAATATGGCTATGTGGAAATAATGGCTAGCAATGGTGAAAAATTCAAGGTCAATGGCCACAGACTGAAACTCTACTATAGCCATTCTATCATCGGCTGCTTAGATATTGTCTATATAGAACGTCAATCCCCAACCAGAATGATTTCATAGAAGAATTTGTCGAGCGAGACGTTAAACCAGCGCTTCTCGGGAGGCAACCCGTGTTTCCTTTCTTTTTGCATTTTATTTTTGCTTTCCCTTTTTCGTTGTTTTGTTAGACTTACTTTGTAGATGAAGGAGTTTTTGAAGAATCTATGAAGACCTTCCTTGTCGAGTCCAAAAGACTAGCTTGGGGGAGTCCGCGCTCACTAGTAAACTTCAATTTTTCATTCATTTTTCCCTTTTTACCCTTCTTCCCATTAAGCATCCCGTTGCATATTTAGTATTTGTGCTCACATTGAGGACAATGTAATGTTTAGCTTGGGAGAGGGATTGCATTTTCCCATTTTGCTTTTTAGTTGTTTATATTTTTCAAATTTTGAATAAGAAAAGAGAAAATTTTAAAGTTTTGAACATCATTGAATGCTTTTCATGCTTTGCTTGCCTGTTTACTATGCTATCATGTTACATTTCCCAAACTTAGAGCTTTCAAAAGATAATGATTCAATATTCATTGAATTCTGCATACATGGGGAAGTCTTGTACACAGTAGGCATGGAATGAATCTATAGATGAGTACGCTTGATCTTGACATTTGGCAAGTTACATATATTGTAAGGTAGAACCTCCTTAGACTGGTACATCCATACCCAGTCTCATCTAGGTGTGTGTAGTTCTCCTTGTGATGTGTGTCATGTCAAAACGCATAAGTATGGTTCTCATTTCATTTCTATAAGCATTGCATTCATGATTCACTAAGATTTGAAGCCTTTTTCACTTTAAATTGCCCCTCAAAATAAGCCCCTTCATACAAATGCTTCACAAAAATAATAGCTACATATAGAAACTGCCTACCTTTTGAGCTAAGTAGCTAGACTATGGTGTATGGGTGCTATTTTGAGAAGATTTGTTCCTTAATGACAAAGTGATTTTGGGAGAACGAAAATGGTCAAGAAGTGAAGTTATGTTCAAAAGAAAGAAAAAAAAAGAAAAAAATGAAATAGAAAAACGAAAGAAAAAAAGAAAGAAATAGAAAAAATCGAAAAAGAAAAAATCGAAAAAAGAAGAAGAAGCTGCGAGTATCTCCTCAAAATGTCAAATCAATAGAAGGAGTTTACCCTTGTGTTTCGTGCGTAATAAGCCACTTGTTCAATCTGGTTTCGTTTTTCGTCTTTTGGTAATTAACCGAAAGTTTGGACTGAGTATTCATTTATCATTGGTCAGTTGATAGCTCACTCTAACCTTCACATGACCATAACTGTTTGTCCACCTTTCACCCATTTCCCAAAACCTTCTTCATTTCTTTTTCGGCTTGTTTTTATGTGCATTGTGATCTTTGACTTGTGTTTTGAATTGTTTACCATATTAGACTGCGGACACATTTTCATAAGTCGTAGATAGGTGAGTGTCTCAAAAACATTTACACATAAAGAAATCACCATTTACATGCAATGAGTGTTCGAGTGTGCCGTGAGAGTCCATTTGTCAGAAGATCATGCAAGAGCCGAAAATTCTACAGTGAAATTCTTTGTGCTACGTCGTTATGTAAATCTCAGCCATGTTTATGTATCATTCTTTCCCACGTTATTTTTGGGTTATGATTCATTATGTTTTCAAAGTTTTACGTTGAGATTTGTTTCTTGATGGTGTAGTAGCCAATGCTTGCAACCCTTGTCCTAGTATTGTTTGTTATGTTTGCTTGAGGACAAGCAAAGGTTTAGCTTAGGGGAGTTTGATAAGTGAATATTTGTATGATTTTAACCCCCATTTTAGCACGGTTTTGTATATCATTTGTGCTTTGATAAGCCATTTTATGAGCTAATATCGTCTTCTAGGCGAATTCCTGTGTTCTAACCTATTTTGTAGGGAAAGTGACGTTTCTACGCCCTTTTTCTATATACCCGAGCATTTTCCTAGAACCCGACGATTTGAAGAAGCAAGCTTGACCATGTCAAAGGCATTTCAAGAAAGTTCACCAATTCAAAAGAAAGAAGAAGTAAAGACGATGTCGCAGTTGTCGGAAGATCAATCGGTTAGGCGAAGAATTCATCGCCTTACATCAAACCCTATCAACAAACCCGACTCAAGATTTCAAGGGGGATGTTGGAAGTCAAGTCATAAGCAAAGGGAGATGAAACGAGAGTCAAAGCTTCTAGATGACAACTTACCCGATCGGGGATCCCTGCTGCTTCGAACAAATTGCTTCAACTTCTTTCTTTTGTCCTATATGTTCAATGCTCAACCCCTTCCGCACGAAACCCTAATGCTATATAAAGGATGCTCCAGCCACAACATCAACACACAATCCTCTTCACACATCTCTTCTACATCCTCTTTAGAATAATCTTTTCTCTTCTCTTTAGTTTAGAAATTCTAGGTTAGATCATTTTCTTGTTTTTCTATCTTTAGTGTAAACTACTAAGGCTTGTGAGTTTAGGGGATGCTTTAATATGCTTACTAAAACTGAAAGCAAAAACAAACAGAAATGGAGGCTGTTTTAGAGAGAGTGGCCTGTATTAACTGACACTCAAGGATATGACTTAGAGAACTTCCCCTACAGCATGGCACAAGAGAAAGGACTAAAAGACTGGGTTTGAGACAGGTTTAGAGTATTACAGCAATGCACAAACACCCTAGACTTAGACTAAACAGCAAGCAAGTTAGTCACAGCAAAGCACAGACTTAAACTTGACTCACAAAGCAAGACACTGATCAGACACCTTGAAGATGTATCAAGCTTGACTCAAACTACAGCACTTAGGACAAGTTTGAAAGATTTGAGAGATTTCTCAAGGTTAATTCATTCATAAAGTCTGCGTAAAACAATACATAAGACCCTCCTTATATAGGGAGGCTGATACTATGTGAACCTTTAAATGTAAAGTACATCTAAGGGTCAGCTTTGGACTTGAACTACTACAACAGATAACTAATTAAGGGCCTCACAAGAGGACAAGTTTAACAACTAGCTAGTATAGACATAAAGACACAAAACAGATTGAAGCAAAAACCAATAAAGCAGTTATTGGAGTTTTCCTGAAATGGGAAACTGTTGTTCTTGCTGTGTTGCTGCCTTGCTCTGGGTATTTTGCTGCTGCTTGGGACTCTTCAACTCTTATTTGAACTTAGATAAACTTGCCTTGGATGAGGACAAGTTGACTTAGGCAAAAAGAACCCACAGCTGGACTTGTACTTTCCTTGCCATGAGGTTCATTGGACTCTGGTTTGAACTGCTTGTAACTTGAGATTTTGCTAGACTTCTAAGGGGACTCTCCTGGGCAAAATTTTTGATTAATGAGTTGGCTTGATGGTAGGCCATGGTGGGGGTGGTTGGGATGCTCTGGTGTACTCCTTGGTGCTTGGTTTGTTAACTGGTCTGCTGGGCTCTGACAGGCATTGTTTCTGGCTTGTGTGTGGTTTG
Source organism: Heliosperma pusillum (assembly GCA_022085475.1). NCBI lineage: Eukaryota > Viridiplantae > Streptophyta > Magnoliopsida > Caryophyllales > Caryophyllaceae > Heliosperma > Heliosperma pusillum. The sequence continues at coordinate 14,131 of JAIUZE010011326.1, read as the reverse complement.
TGGACTGATTTGAACCATGGCATGACTTGGTCATACTTGTAATGTCTTCTCCATTGTCTTGGCTTGGTTTGGCTTGAAGTTGGCTTGACATGGCCTAATGTTTGGACCTTGTGGTTCGAGCTTCAATCTGAGGGGGTCTTGTGGTCAGGCTTGTCTCGCTTCTGGCTTGATCATCAAGGCCCCTTGGGTGAGCTCCTGCTGCAGCCTCCCCAGGTTGAAAAGGGCTTGACCTGAAGCCTGTGTCTTCCTCTCCCTCAGAGTCTTCATAGAAGGGACTAAGGTCTCCAACATTAAATGTCCCATGAACTGCATATTCTCCTGGTAGATCAATTCTGTAGGCATTGGGACCTATCTTTTCTATGACTTGAAAAGGACCATCTGCTCTTGGCTCTAGCTTGTTCTTTCTTTTGGAGGGGAACCTCTCATTCTTTAGGTTGATCCATACTAAGTCTCCTGGTGCAAAGTCTTTCTTGGTCTTAGGAACCTTGGCATTCTTCTTGTATAGATCATTGGTCTTCTCAATTTGTTTTATGACTGACTCATGGAGTTTTAGCATTTGTTCCACCCTCTTAGACAAACTCAAAGGCATTAAGGGGTTAGTACCATAGACCACTTCAAAGGGGGAGTGGGATGTGGCAACTGATGAAGCTTTATTAAAGGAGAACTCTGCTTGAGCCAGCTTTAAATCCCAATCCTTGAGAGATTTCCTGACTATACACCTCAAGATCCTTCCCAAGGTCTTGTTGGTCACCTCAGTTTGTCCATCTGTTTGACGATGATGGGAGGTGCTAAACAACAAGCTGGTATTAAGCAGCTTCCACAATGTTCTCCAGAAATGACTCATAAACTTTGTGTCTCTGTCAGATACAATAGTTCTTGGAACTCCATGCAATCTCACCACCTCATCAAGATATAGCTCTGCCACACTCACAACATCCTCAGTTTTCTTACAGGCAATGAAATGTGCCATCTTGCTGAACCTATCCACAACTACCATGATAGAATCTTTTCCTCTTGCTGTTCTAGGCAATGCCACTATGAAATCCATACTTACATCTTCCCAAGGCCTACATGGGACTGGTAGGGGAGTGTAAGGTCCTGCCTGAAATGAACTCTTGGCCTTTTGACAGACTCCACACCTTCTGAGCACTATTTGGGCCTCTCCCATCATCTTAGGCCAGTGGAACTGATCCTGCAGTATATCCACAGTCTTCTGAACCCCAAAGTGTCCTCCAAGGCCACTTCCATGCACTTCCTTGATCAATAGACTCCTATAAGAACCTCTGGTAACACACAACATGTTTCCTTTAAACATGAATCCATTTTGTATAGTGTAGGGTGAGTCAATAGTCCTGGTTCCCTCTTTCTGTGCTAACCAATCTTCTGCAAAGTCTGGATCCTTCTGATACATGTCTTTCATGAACTCAAACCCTAGAACCCTTTGTTCTATGGTTGATAGCAGGGTGTATCTTCTAGACAATGCATCAGCTACAACATTTTATTTCCCTTCTTTGTATTTGCTAGAAAAGGTAAATGACTGGAGGAACTCCACCCATTTAGCATGTCTGTGACTAAGCTTATGCTGGCCTCCTATGTACTTCAATGCCTCATGATCAGAGTGTAGGACAAAAGGCTTGGGCTTCAGGTAATGACTCCAATGCCTTAGAGCCCTGAGAAGAGCATAAAACTCTTTATCATAAGTAGAATAGCTCAGCTTGGCACCACTTAGCTTTTCACTAAAATAGGCTACAGGCTTCTTCTCTTGGTTGAGGACAGCTCCAATTCCCACTCCACTTGCATCACATTCAACCTCAAATAGGCAATTAAAGTCTGGTAACCTGAGGATAGGTGCACTGCACAAGAGTTTCTTTATGTATTTGAAAGCCTGCAAAGCATTCTCAGTCTAGGTGAACTCTCCTTTCTTCATACATTCAGTGAGGGGTGCTGCAATGGTGCTGAAGTTCTTAATGATTCTTCTATAGAAATATGCTAAGCCATGAACCCCTCTTACTTCTGTGATGTTCCTAGGAACAGGACAAGACTGAACATCAATGATCTTGTCCTGATCCGCTGAAATGCCTCCACCAGACACTACATATCCTAGAAACTTAACTTCCTCAGTCATAAAGGTGCATTTCTCAAGCTTCCCAAAGAGTTTACTCTCCTTAAGTATCTCAAACACAGCCTCAAGATGCCTCAAATGATCATCCTTGCTCTTTCTATAGATGAGAATATCATCAAAGTATACTACCACAAATCTCCCTAGGCAAGGCCTAAGCACCTCTGTCATCAATCTCATGAAGGTACTTGGGGCATTCGACAGGCCAAATGGCATGACAAGCCACTCATAGAGGCCATGTTTTGTTTTGAAAGCTGTCTTCCACTCATCTCAAACACAGCCTCAAGATGCCTCAAATGATCATCCTTGCTCTTTCTGTAGATGAGAAATATCATCAAAGTATACTACCACAAAGCTCCCTAGGCAAGGCCTAAGCACCTCTGTCATCAATCTCATGAAGGTACTTGGGGCATTTGACAGGCCAAAGGGCATGAATAGCCACTCATAGAGGCCATGCTTTGTTTTGAAAGCTGTCTTCCACTCATCTCCTTCCCTGATCCTCAATTGATGGTAGCCTTGCCTCAAATCAATCTTAGAAAAGAACCTTGATCCACTCAGCACATCCAACATGTCATCAAGCCTAGGTATAGGGAACCTGTACTTGACTGTGATGTTATTGATAGCCCTGCTATCTATGCACATCCTCCAATTTCCATCCTTCTTAGGGACCAATAATGCAGGCACATCACATGGACTTAAGGACTCCCTTACAAACTCTTTACTCATCAACTCTCAAACCTGTTTCTGCAGTTCTTGTGTAGCCTTAGGATCAGATCTATATGCTGGTTTATTAGGTAGTACAGACCCTGGCACAAGGTCTATCTGATATTCAATTCCTCTCAAAAGGGGTAAGCCATCAGGAAGTTCCTCTGGGAACACTTCCTTGAATTGATCAATGAGGGGCTTAACTTCTGCAGAAATTATCTTAGACTCCCCTTCCTGAACCTTATTTGACAGCAGCATCAGTACAGGTTGTTCCTCACTACACTGTTTGACCATTGTTGATTCAGATAGAAACAAGACTCCACTAAAGTCTTCAACCATACTGGGACTCCCATAACTCTTCTGATGAGGTGGCAAAGGGGCTAATGTCACCTTTCTGCTCCCATGTTTGAAGGAATAGGTGTTGCTTCTTCCTTGGTGTATGAAGCTCTTATCAAATGCCCATGGCCTTCCTAATAATAAGTGACAAGCATCCATTGGAACCACATCACACAGTACTTCATCCTTGTACACATTTCCAATGGAGAATGGAACCATACATTGTTTGTCTACTTTAACCTCTGCTCCCTTACTCAGGCATCTTAACTTATAGGGATAAGGGTGTTTTTGAGTGCTTAGCTTCAGCTTGTCAACCATAGTGACAGAGGCCACATTGGTACAGGTACCTCCATCTATGATAAGGTTACAAACCCTCCCTTGTATGGTACATCTGCTCCTGAAAATGAGGGACCTTTGATCCTCCTCCAAAGGTATCTGTTGTGAATGCATTACCCTCCAAAGAACCAAACTGTGGCCTGTATCAGGGAGTGCCACTATTGCCTCCTGACTAAGCTCTTCTTCCTCACTCACCACTTCTTCAACCTCCGGCTCATCCCTCTCATACTCAACTAGACCTTCTTTTTCCCAAGTCTCAACGTCCATTATAGTTAAGGTCTTCTTAGAAGGGAATCCTTCCTGAAATGTCTATAACCCTGACATTGGAAGCACCTAATTCTGTTCTCAGTCAATGAAGTGCTTGGTTTCTGACCCATGATACCCTTTCCCTTTTCTAAGGTAGGTGGGGGTGCTGTCCTGGGGGTATCAATGGTCCTCACCCCACTGTAAGGTCTGGTTTGAAAAGGCCTAACAGGTTTTGGTGTGACAGGCTTAGTCTTTCCTATCTTTTCAACTCTCAAAGACAAGTTAACAACATCATCAAATGACCACAGAGGTTGCATCCTAACCTTGTTAGCAATGCTCTTATCTAAGCCCTCTAAGTACCTAGAAATCCTTTGCTCAGGTTTCTCATTTATATCACACTGCAAAGTGAGCTGTTCAAACTCTCTCAAATAGGATTCAATAGATTTATCTCCTTGCTTCAATTTAGACAACTTAATGAACAGATCCTGGGTGTAATCTTTAGCAACAAACTTATCTAACAGTTTCTTTTTCAGTTTAGTCCAAGACTTGATGGGTTCTTTTCCTTCCCTTGCCCTTAACCCTTTCATGGTTTCATACCAAAGAGAAGCATACCCTTTCAGTTTAAGGATGGCTACTTTAAAAGACTTATGATCATTATATCCTTTATACTCAAAGATTCTTTCTACTTCTCTTAGCCATTCTAAAAAATCATCAAGATTAAGACTACCAAAAAACTCAGGGATGTCTACCTTAATATGTTTGTCTGTGTGCCTGTGGATGGAAGCCCTGCTCCTTGATGAGTCATCTGAATCTGGATACTTCTCATCATCAGGTGGCCTTCCTCTGCCTCCTCCATGGCCTCTTCCACGTCCTCTGCCTCTTCCTCCTATGGCAGTATTGCCATCAAGAGCCTCATTCATGGCCCTTGTGAGTTGTGTGACAGTTCTGGTTATGCCTTCCACCATAGTTTCTAAGTTGGTGATTCTCTCTTCACTCACTGGGTTGTTTTTTGTGTTTTTAAATGTAGTTAGGGAAAAAGAACTCACTAAGACTCTCAACCAAAGCTCTGATAACCAATTTGGAGTGTAAACTACTAAGGCTTGTAAGTTTAGGGGATGCTTTAATATGCTTACTAAAACTGAAAGCAAAAACAAATAGAAATGGAGGCTGTTTTCGAGAGAGTGGCCTGTATTAACTGAAACTCAAGGATATGACTTAGAGAACTTCCCCTACAGCATGGCACAAGAGAAAGGACTAAAAGATTGCGTTTGAGATAGGTTTAGAGTATTACAGCAATGCACAAACACCCTAGACTTAGACTCAACAGCAAGCAAGTTAGTCACAGCAAAGCACAGACTTAAACTTGACTCACAAAGCAAGACACTGATCAGACACCTTGAAGATGTATCAGGCTTGACTCAAACTACGGCACTTAGGACAAGTTTGAAAGATTTGAGAGATTTCTCAAGGTTAATTCATTCATAAAGTCTGCTTAAAACAATACATAAGACCCTCCTTATATAGGGAGGCTGATACTATGTGAACCTTTGGATGTAAAGTCCATCTAAGGGTCAGCTTTGGACTTGAACTACTACAACAGATAACTAATTAAGGGCCTCACAAGAGGACGAGTTTAACAACTAGCTAGTACAGACACAAAGACAGAAAACAGACTGAAGCAAAAAGCAATAAAGCAGTTATTGGAGTTTTCCTGAAATGGGAAACTGTTGTTCTTGCTGTCTTGCTGCCTTGCTCTGGGTGTTTTGCTGCTCCTTGGGACTCTTTAACTCTTATTTGAACTTAGATAAACCTGTCTTGGATGAGGACAAGTTGACTTAGGCAAAAAGAACCAACAGCTGGACTTGTACTTTCCTTGCCATGAGGTTCATTGGACTCTGGTTTGGACTGCTTGTAACTTCAGATTTTGCTAGACTTCTAAGGGGACTCTCATGGAAAAACTTGTTGATTAATGATTTGGCTTGATGGTAGGCCATGGTGGGGGTGGTTGGGATGCTCTGGTGTACTCCTTGGTGCTTGGTTTGTTAACTGGTCTGCTGGGCTCTTACAGGCATTGTTCCTGGCTTGTGTGTGGTTTGTGGACTGATTTAGACCTTGGCATGACTTGGTGATCCTTGGAATGTCTTCTCCATTGTCTTGGCTTGGTTTGGCTTGAAGTTGGCTTGACATGGCCTGATGTTTGGACCTTGTGGTTCGAGCTTCAATCTGAGGGGGTCTTTTGGTCAGGCTTGTCTGGCTTGTCGCTTGATCAACAAGGCCCCTTGGGTGAGCTCCTGCTGCACATATTATCTTAGATTCATTTTAGTACCGTTATAATCGTCGTTTCATTTCCTAGATTGGCAATTTAGCGTCGTCATAATCGCCACATAGAGAGTCTTAAACTATTGTCAAAATCAACTAAACATGTCTATCCTAGTTTTCATTATCACCATCATCTTAGATATAAACATTATCATGAGTGAGTTGTTGGAGTAGGTGTCCTCCACAATAGTGCGCCATATAATGAATCTTATTAAGGAATATAATTGAGATATTTATTGACTATATATATGATTAGTCAGTTGATTAACGTAAATCAATAACGGTTGGCTGACTAGAGTTTGACGTTATTGTCGTTTGACGGCGGTGATCAAGTGATCCCTTTCAGTCACACCTAAAGGATGAAATCCAAATAGTAACTAATTATTTGTATACGATACAGTTAATTAGTACATTACATATATTCGATATGTACGAGAGTTATTTATTAGAAATTGAGTTAAGAACTCAAATTCGATTAAACTTATTTTTCAATTCTGCGATAATTGACTAATAAATTTATATCTTATTTTAATACGATTAAATAAGATTTAACTTAGTAATTAATCGTTAAATTACTAAATTAGTTGAGGTTTTGAGATAGAGGTAATTAGTTAATTATATTTACAAGGAGTTGTAAAATAAATTAACTAAGCATTGTGGGACCCATTATATATTGATATAATGGTAAAATATTACTTAAAATGTTAAGTACATATTATTTATTTAATTGAGTCATATAATTGTTATATGATCAAATTAACACTTAATTATACAAGATAATTAACCATATGATCAATAAGTATTTGTGAGACAAATATCAAAAATCAAAATTGACCAAACTAAGGCCATGTTGGCCGGTTATGGTATAGTTACAAGGGTGATGATTTTTGTTCTTGTTGTTACTCTTTAGTTACTAAATGAAAGTGACATAACAAGTAGAAACAATCATCATCTTTTCTACAACACTCCACTCTAATGCATGTGAACAAATTAAACAAAATAATAGTCCATTTGTGGACAAAGTAATCCGGCCTCTTGGCCTATATAATGAGCATTTGTGTTCATTTTATACTTACTTCATTTTGTGCTTGTTTTCTTACTTCTCTCAAAAACCTCATCTTCTTACTAAAACTCTCAAACACTAATATTTACTAAGTATTACTAGTGTAGTAATATAGTCATAATATTAGTAGAATAATATCTATCTTATTATCTAGTTAATAATAAGGGTAGATTATTTGGGTTAATCTTGGTGCAACTTAGAGGAGATCTTCTATTTTGGGGATTATTTGTATTCATCCATATTATTAGCTCAAGAACAACAAGAAGGAGTTCTTGTTGTGCCCTTATATTTTCCATATCAATGTGAGGAAATTTCTTCTCTTATATAAATGTCTTTATATTTGCATGCATGTTACATAGATCATTATATACTAAATTAACAAGTAATTTAGCAACTAATTAGAGGAGTCTAATTAAGGTCTATGGACTTTCAATTGGTATCAGAGCTAGCTTGTAGCATGCATGTTCATTTTGGACATTTTTATTAAAGTTATAAGATAACTAATAAATCAAGATTTGAGTTAAAATACGATTCTGACGAAAAGTTTTGGTGCATGTATACCTACTGACCTCAAAATGTTTGTGGTTAAATTTCGTGATTTTAGGGATTAATTTGCTATTTATTTTGATTTTTGGCGTTTAAACCGAGTTAACATGCATTTTATGAGTTAAAAGTTAACTAAAAATAGTTGCATGTTGATTCTGGCCATGAAATTTTAATATGATCTCACAAGAATTTCTTACATATTGTATGTAAAATTTCGTGATTTTTACTTATGTATTGCATGTTCATTGATTTTTATACGATAAAAGTCGATAAAATGAGATTATAATGTTCATAAAATTGAAACGTCCATTTCTGGTCTTGAAAAGTTTTTTTACCATTAACATTCTGATGTTGATACTCTTGGTGAAATTTCATAATTTGTTTCACTGTTTTACTATATCTAATGTTTTTATTTGATAAAACCATTAAATACAAAGCTATTTGTTCATAAAATTAATTTAAATTTTTTGAGCAAATGTTTTTTATTTTTATAGTTCCTGGAATTGTTCCAGAATGTAAAAAATTTTTGGTTTCAAATTTTATGATGTTTATATTTTATTTTGGTTTTATTTCATAATTGTTATGATTAAACCGTAATATTTAGCAAATGAAATCAAATCGATCTAACTAATGACCAACAAAATTAGTAGTGACTAATTTTGAGTTCTAAATCAGTTTAGTTAATTATTTTGAATTTAAATGCGATTTAAATGTTGATAGTGATTTTTAATGGTTAAAAATCAATAAATCCCGGAAAAATCGAGCTACAATGAGCATGAATTGAATCTAGGACGATTTTGGCATGAATTTTTGCAGCAATTTATTTAATTTATGGTTGAATGAATGAATGTCATTTATTTAATAATTTATGCAAATTTTGTACCTAGTATGGCCTAGTTGTTTTTAATCGTTATTACCCGTAATGTAAGGGAATAACGGTTTGGTTGTAATTTTATTGCGATCTCGTATCGCCGGTTTGTATAATTTAATAATTTTATTTCATAGAATAAATGTATAATAGGAATTTGTATATTTGTATATTTGTAATTATTTTTATGAAGACCGGTTGACTCCCTCAAGACGGTGCCATTTTGGAAGGTGTTCCAAGTGAAGAGGCAAGGGACCAAGGAGTTGGTTTCCGAATTTGTAACTATCTAGTTAATTTTGATTAGCTAGGTGGCCATACTAGGATTTTATTGTTGCTTGGTTGCTTGCTTTATTTCCGCTCATGCCAAAATCGTCACACATGCATTTTATTTACCGTTATTGTCAATTCAACGTTATTCACAATTCACCGACTTAGTTCACTTATAGGGAATTAATAACTAAATTGACAAGATCTCTCACATGTTTAAAAATTGAGATTAGCCTTACCAATTAATAACACCTATGAATCCCGTGTTCATTAGGGCTACCACGCTCGTGGGTCCCTTTTTACCTCGGGTAAGTAGGGTGATACGATCACAAGCTAAAATTGGATTGGACTCAACGAGATAAGCGTTATCTTGGGACTAGGAGATGGATTTAGTTGAAATCCGTCAACCAAGAGTTCTAAGGGTAGAATTAGTCAAGTAATGACTTACCATTTCTAGATAAAGGTAGCATGCGATGACTATTTTTATTTAAAAATGGGTCTTGGAATCATTTATATAATTTAGTGAGAGGTCATTATATAATTGCTAAACTTGTTAAAATGTTTTTCAAGTAAATTAACAATGAATGTTTATATATTTCTTTTTGTTGTAGTTACCATATTCGCATAATGTCAACATAATCAATCGTTGCATCCTTGGGTAAAGACTCATGGTTGAAGTCCGTCATGGACAAGTGTGTCCTTAAGGATGACGGAAGTAACTTCGTTGAATGGGAATCAACGATCAAGAGCGCCGCGTTATCCGATAACGTGCTTCGCTACTTGGTTGAAGAGCCCCCCACCGAACCCGCGCCAAGATCGTCTGCGGTGGTTCGGGCCGAATATGACCTTTATTTGAAAGTTGCTAATGACGTCAAGAATGTCTTGATTTGGTCAATCTCACCCAAACTCAAACTCCAATTGATTTCTCTCAATGCATATGCGATATTCACGATGATCACTTCGATGTTTTCGCAAGCCCCTCAAATTCTCCAATATGAGGCATTAACGAAATTCTTTGACACTAAGCGTCAAAGGGGCCAAAAAGTTGGCCCACACGTGCTCAAATGGGTGAGCACGCGGACACTTAGAGCGTCTAGGGTGCAAAATTCCGCAGAATTTGGTGGTGGGGGTAAGATCTTCATTCCACTCTCACCTAAGTTCACACCCATTTCGGGTGAACTAATAACATGAATGGCATGGACAAGAGTTTTCCATGAACTTCATGCACTCCTCACCCAAGCGGAGAGGGACAGGAGGCTAGTGGGATGTTGAACCCAAGGATGTTCTTTCCATTAAAATGAAGAACATGAACCTTGGGGTAAGGAAGGACAAGGGAAAGGGTAAGACTCTTTTCAAGAAATCCGGCAAGGCAAAGGCAAAGGTCTTTTATAAGGCCAAACCCAAAGTCAACAAACACGCGGAGGCGGATTGCTATTATTGTAATGGCAAAGGGCATTGGAAACGCAATTGCCCCAAGTACTTGAAAGACAAGAAAGACGGTTCTGTGACAACGTCAGGTAAAATTCTTTCATCACTCTATATGATAGATATTAACTTTGCTAGTACCTCTTCTGGGGTATTTGATACCGGTTGTGGTTCTCATCTTTGTAATCATGTAAAGGGACTGAGGGACGTGCAAGCACTAGCCAAGGGTGACGGGGACCTCGCATGGGAAATGGAGCTAAGGTAGCCGCAGTTTCCGTGGGCACCTACGTTCTTCTTTTGCCTAATGGTTTAGAGTTGTGTTTAAATAATTGCTATTATGTACCAACTCTTACCAAGAACATTATCTCCATTTCCGTGTTAGACATGGAAGGTTATTCTTTTTGCATTAAGAACAACTGTTGTACTTTTTCTTTTAATGAAATGGTTTATGGCGAGGCCATTTCTATTGGAGGTATTTATGTTCTAGATATTGCAAAAGAGGTCTATCATGTAGAAAACAAGAAACTCAAAACAGGTGAACCTAATCAATCATACCTTTGGCATTGTCGTTTAGGGCACATAAACGAACGACGCATCTAAAGTACTCAAAAACCATTCGATTTACGAATCTATGGCGTATGCGAATCTTGTCTTCTAGGCAAGATGACTCGTGCTTCCTTTGTTCGGGAAAAGGGCACGAGCAGTGAAATATTAGGACTTATACATAACGGATGTATGCGGTCAATGACTATCCGGAGCTAGAGGTTGGTTATCACTACTTCATTACTTTTTAACCGACTACTTGAAGTAATATGGTTTGTCGACTTGATGGGCATAAAAGTGGATGCGTTTAGAAAATTCAATAATTTCAAATGACGTAGAAAACCCAATTGATAAAAAAAGATTACATAAACCCTACGGATCCTGATCGTGGTGGTGAATACTTGAACAATGAATTTGATTCACACCTAAAAGATTGTGGTATAGTATCACAATGGACTCCTCCTGGAACACCTCACTTAAACGGTGTGTCCGAAAGGAGAAATCGAACTTTATTAGATATGGTTCGATCTATGATGAGTCTAACAGAGCTTCCTGATTATTTTTGGGGTTTTGCTATCTTATCTTCAATATTTTCACTAAATCGAAGCCCGACTAAAGCGGCAAACAAGACTCCATATGAGATATGGACAGGAAAAGTCCCTTATTTGTCATTTATGAGAATTTGGGGATGCGAGTCTTTTGTTAAGAATAAGTCTGACGATAAACTCGCACCCAAATCTGACAAATGTCTTTTTGTAGGATATCCAAAGGAATCACGTGCTTATTACTTCTACAATAAACACGAGGACAAAGTGTTTGTGTCTCGTGATGTAGTCTTTTTAGAAAATGATTTTATTTCTAAAAGACAGAGTGGGAGAAAATTTGAACTTGATGAAGTCCAAGAGCCACAAACCGAAAAGGACGACAACGAGGAAAACGTTCCCTCTTCGTCTGGTACGGTCATTATTCCTTCGGAACCTAGGAGGTCAAGCAGAATTAGTCATCCACCTGATAGATACCTTTGTATTATAGAGGAAGGTGATGACTATAATGTGTTACTTTTTGAAAGTAACGAACCTACTACCTACAAAGCAGCCATTTCTAGTCCCGACTCAAAGCTATGGCTAGGATCCATGCAATCCGAAATGGATTCTATGTACGACAATCAAGTATGGACTATTGGTTGATTTACCTAAGGAGGTACGACCTCTTTAGTGTAAGTGGATCTATAAGATCAAAAGTGGCATAGACAAACATAATGATGTTTATAAAGCTAGATTGGTGGCAAAAGGTTTCAACCAAGTTCATGGTCTTCACTATGACGAAACCTTCGCCCCAGTCGCCATGCTTCGATCCATAAGGATTATCTTAGCGTTTGCCGCATTTCATAATTATGAGATTTGGCAAATGGATGTCAAAACCGCCTTCTTGAATGGGATTCTAGAAGAGGAAGTGTACATGACACAACCTGAAGGTTTTGTGGATCCATCAAACCCTAATAAGGTATGCAAACTTAAGAGATCCATCTATGGTCTTAAACAAGCATCCAGGAGTTGGAATCATCGTTTCGATCATGTAATTAAACAAAATGGTTTCACTCGAAGTGTCGAGGAACCGTGTTTATACATGAAGTTTAGTGGGAGTAAAGTAACTTTTCTAGTCTTGTATGTAGATGACATACTACTCATTGGGAATGATATTCAAATGCTCACTTCTGTAAAGGAGTGGCTAGGAATACATTTCCAAATGAAAGACTTAGGAGAGGCCCAGCGCATCTTAGGTATCCGGATCTATAGGGATAGATCTAAAAGGATACTAGCATTAAGTCAAGAGACTTATATTGATAAGATTCTTGATCGGTTCAACATGAAAGACTCTACGAGAGGCTTTATTCCTATGGGAAGTGGGATCACTTTGAGCAAGTCAGAGTGCCCTACGAAAACCGAGGAGATTGAACGCATGAAATTGATCCCTTACGCTTCAGCCGTTGGATCAATCATGTATGCTATGATGTGCACTCGCCCCGACGTTGCATATGCTTTGAGCATGACAAGTCGTTACCAAGCAAATCCAGGTGAGAGTCACTGGATAGCCGTAAAGAACATCCTTAAGTACTTAAGAAGGACCAAGGATTCGTTTTTAGTGTTTGGAGGCGAGACTGAGTTACGTGTAAAGGGTTACACATATGCCAGTTTCCAAACAGATCGGGATGATATGAAATCCCAATCCGGCTACGTTTATATGATGAATGGAGGAGCTGTTTGCTGGAAGAGTTTCAAGCAAAGCGTTACAGCGGATTCTACAACAGAAGCAGAGTACCTTGCAACGTCTGAAGCTGCAAAGGAAGCTGTGTGGATTCGGCAATTTTTGGAAGGACTAACAGTAGTCCCTACTGCCAAAGATCCTATCACGATTTATTGTGATAACAGTGGGGCTATTTTTCAAGCAAAAGAGCCCAAGTCTAGTAACAAGTCTAGACATGTACTTAGGAAATATCATGTAATTAGAGATTACGTGGACAAAAAGGAAATTGACATTTGTAAGGTTGGGACAGATGACAACATTGATGATCCTTTAACCAAGCCTTTATCAAAGGCTAAGCATGATGGTCATGTCGTCACAATGGGATTGAGACGTGTGCCAGAATTCCTTTAGATTATGTAATATGTAATAATTGAATGTTGTATTAATTATTTCATATATGATAATGGCATTTATTGTTTGAGTTTTATTTTAAACTCTTTTATTTAGTTTGACTAAATTTAATATTTTGTTTATCCGAATAGATTGTTGGACCCTATTCAAGTGAATAGGAAGAACTTAGTATTTTGTCCCTAGTCACTCAAATGAGGTGACGTCTCGAAATGACTAGATTGTAAGTCGATCGATGGTTGGTTCAGCACCATGGGGTCATGGAGATGACTGGTCGTTTACATAGACAGACTATATGACACTCTGTCGGACAGTGACATGATAGAGACCCTTAAATCAATTATTTGATGCCTGGTCGTGGCAGGGTCTTCTATCTTATTCCTATAAATCGATTCTTTTGACTGACGACCGTCTATCTGAGTCGGTGCAGTTTCCGATTGGTTTTGGTTGATGTTCTAGGTCGTGCCGTAAAAGGAGACCGATGGACTTCTTCTGGATCATGGTGATCTGCATCATACAGAGTAGATGGATCAACAGGAATTGTCCACCCACGTTGGATAAAAACATCTTTAGGCCACTCGAGGAGAAGTTACTGTAAATGCGTGGCCACGCTCGGAAAGAGATCTATGGTAGATTTTCCGGTCAGACATTTACTCTCCCTATCGAGAAAACCACTCTAGATATTGTCAATCGCAAGTGCGACCTG